>JBBMEG010000009.1:1341971-1357671 GCA_037832605.1 Cyclanthera cordifolia | reverse complement strand
CCAAAATAATAATTTTGGAAAAACAATTATTTAAAATTATGCAATGTAATTAAAAATCTCTAGAATCTTCTTGTTCTCGCTTCTTGTACTTGCTCTTTCATGAGAATACAATAAGGTGCTTGTTGGATTCGTATCACAACGTCTGATGCATCAGTCTCTACCTCGAATGGTTTAGTAACATCAACCAAACCGAGTACAGGACCTTTCGTCATCGTTTCTTTTAAATCTTCGAAAGCTTTTTGGCAGGTATCTGACCACACCCACGGGTTGTCATTCAATAATTCTGTTAGAGGGGTGGCTCGCTTAGAAAACACTTCGACGAATCGACGGTAGTAGTTAGCCAATCCGAAGAAAGATCGCACTTTGGTAACTGATTTGGGGATTCTCCATTCACGAATAGCTTTTACTTTGTCTTCGTCCATGCTTATGCGACCACATCAATAACATGACCGAGGAAGTTGATGCGTTGTTGAGCAAAAGCACACTTTTCCTTCTAAACCTACAGTTGATTCTGTCTCAACCTCTCGAAGACCAACTGAAGATGCACTTTGTGTTCTTCTAGGGTGGCACTATAGACAACTATATCATCAAGGTAAACTACGACAAACTGGTCAAGATAGTCGAGAAAAACTTGATTCATCAATGTACAAAATGTAGCGGGAGCATTTGTCAACCCAAATGGCATAACAAGGAATTCAAATGCCCCGTATCTTGTCTCACATGTCGTCTTAGGTTCGTCACCCTCGGCAATGCAAACCTGGTAGTAACCTGTACGGAGATCTAACTTCGTAAAATATTTGGCTCCGTGGAGCTGGTCAAATAGGTCTGTGATGATCGGCAATGGAGATATGTTGTGCACTGTTACTTTGTTTAAGGCTCTATAGTCAATACACTGACGCAACGTCCCATCTTTCTTCTTTTGGAATAAAACTGGGGCTCCGTAGGGAGCTTTAGCAGGGCAAATAAAGCCAGCGCTCAGTAACTCATCAAGTTACTTCCTGAGTTCAGCTAACTCAGGCGGTGCCATATGGTAAGCATTTTTCGCTGGGGGTTTGATTCCAGGCAATAATTGAATCTCATGATCAATCTCACGTCGAGGGGGTAAGGTCTTCGGTAAGCTGTCAGGCATAATGTCAACATAATCATGTAGGACTTTTTGGATGTCTTCGGGGATGATTTCTGTGGGGTTTGAGTCATCTATCAAGGGTATCGCCATGAACATGGGTTCGTCACGGCATAGCCCTCTTTTAAACTGCATTGCTGAGATTATTCTCACTCCACCGAGTTGTCTGATCTTTGCAGTGATCACGGTGGGGTTATCAGCTGTTATGACTAGGCACTTCGCTATCGGCATTGGGATGACTCTATACTCCAGGAGGAAGTCCATCCCAAGTACCACGTCATAGTCGTCCATGCGGGCAACGACTAAGTCTATCTTCCCTGTCCATGTGCCTAACTTCAATGAAACTTTCTTGGCCACTCCCATTATCGGTAGGGCCTCCGAATTCACAGCTTCCATCTTTCCCGGGTCCTTGTCTATAGAGAGATTTAGACGACAGGCTTCTTGGTCAGATATAAAGTTATGGGTTGCTCCCAAGTCAACTAAGGTACTTTTTGCTTGTTGAGAGTTCATAACTGCATCTACAAACATGAGTCCCTTCTCGGACCCTTCCTTTGATTCGGCTTTTTGTTGGATGGCAATTAGAAACTTCAACGCCCCCATTCTAGGGGTGTCCTCGCTCTCTTCTTTTTCAATCTCGAGCTCGGTTTCGGGCTCCTGGCCACTCTGAGCAGAGGCTTGGATGGTTGATAGTAGAGCAACGAGGGCAGCCTTGTTCGGACAGAACTATAGTCTATGAGGCCCTTTACATAGCAGACACTGAATCGGCTTCCACGGTTGCTGTTGTTGGTAGTGGTTTCGCGGAGGTCCCGTGTTGGCATTTAGCTGGCCTTTGTCCCCTCCACCGTGTGTCTTATCTGGTCCTCCCGACCTATTGTTTCCTTCATATTTTTGACCCGTGGGTTTAAAGGATTTAGCTCCCGTATTGTGAGGGGGATAACTCTTCTTTGAATCATTAGCATAATCTAGTAATCTCTCGGCAACAACCAACACAGTTGCTAGATCTTGGACCATCTGTTCATATAACTTGGTACTGGCCCAAGGTTGTAGCCCTTCGACAAAACATAAAACTGTCTTTCTCGGACATATCTTGAATACCAAGCATTACAACGAAAAATTGTTTTACATAATCTCTTATCACTCCAATGTGTTTTAGCTCGCGCAACTTTTGTCTTGCTATGATTTCAACATTTTCAGGGAAGACATGAGCTCTCAGCTCTTTCTTGAGGTCTTCCCACGATTCAATCTTGCACAACCCATTATCTATGTCGTTTACTTTTGATCGCCACCATAGTTTTGCATCAACAGTAAGATGCATTGAGGCTAGGGTAACTCTCAACTCTTCTTTGGTCGTGCATGTGGCTTTGAAGTATTGTTCTACATCGAATATGAAGTTTTCAAGTTCTTTCGCGTCGCAGTTCCCTTTGAAAGGTTTGGGTTCCGAAACTTTCAGCTTGTTGAATCCGATGTGAGTTTGACCAGGGGTTTGATGCTCCGGGGCCTTTATGGTCAAGTTTACTCTGGTGTTTATCTCGGCCATCTCAGCCTTGATGGTGGTTACTATTCTCTCAAAGTTTTCGACAAATTCACCGAACAACTTCGTCATGTTCTCTTGACAATTATCCAGCTCTTCGACACGCTCTTCCATCTGGGCGGCAGAGCCAGTGGAGCTATCTCAGAGTTCGAAGCTTCTAGCTTGAATAGCTTTGTCCTTGAAATTTTTGACTTTTATGGTCAGTTCGTGGATCGGCATTCCATCCACTCGGCCATTTAGTGCCTCAATTTCCATCATCTTTTCAGTAACTTCTCCAATCGTTCTTCAAGGAAGCGCACCGTATCGGGTGTCTCCCTCAAGATAGCAACTATTCTTCAATTAAACTAATCGGTCGACATGCGACTTTCCCATCTGTTTTTTCCCCGACATGATTGCAACTGACTGATTCCGAGGAGCATAACTTTGGCTCTGATACCACTTATCACGGTTTGGCCATGTTTAGGGGACTTGCAATGCGTTCTGATGGTACTGCTCTAATCCGGCGAGCATGTCAACAAACGAAAGCGCAAAGCAGGTGGCACAACCGGGACAACCTCCCTCACGAGTCTCGTGAAAAGATTTTCGAAAAAGAAAGAAAAAATGATTTGAAACACATTTTGTTTGAAAGAGTATGAAAAATACAATAGGGACAACAACAAGCTTGCGTTTATCCTATAATAGCTTAGTTGGAGGGAAGCTTCAATAGTCAGTACTCCCTATAGTACATTCTGGCACATTTTTGATGTGGCAGGCTTGAACGTCAAATTGGCGAGGAGCCATACGACTCCAAAACATAAAGGATTTTATAATAACATGAAGAGTAAGTTTAAAACTAAGAAAGCATAGTAAAAAGGGGTCTACTGATGCATGCGGCCACGTGCAACACGCACTGGACGAGCATGAGCGTTACAGAGAACACACTCTCCAAAACTAAATTCTTGTAGCCGCAACTTTAAGAGGCAAGTGAAGGAGCGTCCGGCCTCCAATCAGTGCGACTTTGGTTGGGTTTTGTTCACGACAACAAGATTAACAAGGGTTGTGATTCGTTCTTCCGACTCTCGTTTGTCTTGAATCGAGGATTTTCCGCTCGGTTTGCAATTAAAGCATGCAGCCAGCTCCATTTGCAAGTTCTTGGATGGGTTTTTCTTGTACTGACAAGCCCTACATGCCATTGGAGTTGGCTTTTCATTTTCAGCCTCGGATTTGACGATTAGAGCTATTTTCAGATACATTCCTGCTGCAATTTTTTTTTTTTTTTTCATAATTGTGTTTACAATTTGTCTTGTTTGAGAAGAATAAGAAAGAATGGAGGAGTCTAAGTCCACAACTATTATTGTCCTTTCAATGGAAATCTCAAAGCACAAGTTGAACAACTCTAATTACCTAGTAGTGTCATGGTAAGGTTGCTTTTTTGGTTTTCGGCATCCGAGTGTCTCAAATCATGATTTTAGGATTTTAGAGGTTAGTTGGCTGCATTCTATTCTGTTGGTTTTAATCTAATTTTTCAAGATTAATTAGTCTATTGGTTTATTTTTTATATAATTAAGAATACATAGCTGATTCTAAGCAAATAATTATTTCTCATGTGATGGACATCACAAAACCTAAGTGAAATGGTTTGAACTACATGGATTGTAGTAGAACGATTACGTTTCACGGTAATGAGTCGAAGGATCATCTTGATAAGGACCCGCCTAAGGATGAAGTAGAGAAAGAGGCGTGGGCTTGGAGGGATGCGTGTTTGTATAACCAAATCAAGAATTCTATTACGATGAGGTTGTCTATCTAGTGAGGCATTGTAACAGTGTTAAGGAGCTCATGAAGTTCTTGAAATTTCTCTATTCCAAGAAAGAACAAGTGATAAGAACATATGATGTTTGTACGTCATATTTTTTATGCTGAAATATATTTCATTTAGTTATGCATTATTACTTTCACCTCTCTTCACTCAGCTCTTGCCTTTTTATGGTCAGCTATGAAGGGATCAACGAGAGTATCACCTTGCGTCATGCCTTGCGCTTTAAAAACAATGCCCATTAGACGTGCCTAGAGTCTGCATCTATATTCCTACATATAGACCTGCTAACAGGAATAAAATTAAGACTAAGATGGTTGTTTTTCATCTGTATCATTACATTATATTAGAGCGAAGAGCTTTACAAAATTTGAAATTAGGGTTTCGTTTCAGAAGTTGTCAGAAGATTGCGTTAGAAAGCCCCCCTACTATTAGTAGTCGTTGTCGCTCACGACAGCACGTGCAACCTCCCATCAGAGCATCAACGCTCTGAGAGATGGATTCAGGATTAGGACCTTAGTTTTAGGATTGTGGGTTGCTATATAATATTTCCCCGATATTTTCAATAAACACGATAGTCTATAGAATAGATCATGTTTATCGTTAAGTAAGGTCATTGCAGTCCCAACTCATTTCATAAAAAGAAGAAAAAAAAGAAAAGGAGACTCAGTCATAGATTAAAAAATACCTGTGTCATGGCATGCGGTGAATGAATTGCTCGATCTAGAGCTGCAAGTGTATCCAAGACCTACATCTAACACTTCTGATCACAACCATTCTCCAATGACAACACAAGTGAAAGATAACTAATAAGTTAACGTACCAACACCCAAGATGGACCCAATACATTGTGCAATCGGTGGGCAATATTGAAGAGAGTCCTCAAGGCCTGAATTGAAAAAGTATGAGAAACAACTAAATTATAACTATCATTTCACACTGAGATTCAGTATGGGAGGCATAATTTATTTACAACTGAAAAAAATATATATATTCTATGAAAACAAATGTGCAAAAACTTGATATAAACCTGCACATTCTTGGGGGTTAGCACGACCGTATCCCTTTGTTCAGTGAAAGGCTCCTGACGTTTCAAATTAGGAGACTGTGGGATGCTGCAAAAAAATTGGTTTAATGTAAAATAACACTTTCAAGTGAGAATAGTTTGGTCATTAAAATCAAAGATCGTGGATTCTTGAGTGTATGCATCAGTGCATTGGGCCCATAAATACAAACATACACACAATAAAGAACCTTAGCTTAAAAGTACAAATTGATTATAAAATAAAGATCAACAACTTCTTTTTCTTTTTTTTTTTTGAGTTCAACATTTAGGGAGAATCAAACACATAACCTATTATTCATAAGTATAAACTTCATGTTGGTTAAGCAATGCTCACGCTCAGACAAATCAGAACAAAAAATCTTCAAATGTCAAATTACGAAGAAAAAAACTACCAGTATTCAGTAACCATTCTAAGGTAGATAATGTAAACAAATACGAACTCTCTACGACATCAATTTATTGTTTATATCATATTTAATAATTTGACGAAATTTTATCGTTTTCCACTTTATACTTTTTATGCCATTTTTTGATAAGGAAAAAAAAATCATTCAAAAAAGAATAGAAATTAATGCTCAGAGAAAATAACCTTCCAAACACGAGATAATCAAAGAAACCCAAAACAGGACAATAATACTGAAGTAGAATGAAAAAATCTCCACGGATATAGATGATAAAAACTTCAGATCTAATGCAAGCGAAAGACCAGCGAGCAATATAATCCTTGAAATTGTTGAAGAAAACCAACTTAACAAGAGAAGCTCAGGAGCATATGACATGAGACCAAGTTCTAAAATCTGGTAAAGATTTTATTCATTCCTTCGGCTATGCTATTCTCGGATTGTATGTTGGCTGCTTTTAGTTGGTCTTTGACTCTCCTTTATTCACATGATTTTTTGCCTATATTTTGATGATTGTACCATTAAGAGGATCAAAGAAAACACTTCGGCCAGCGATTGCTCATGCATTCTTGTGGGATCTTTGGCTAAAAAGAAATGGCATAATATTTGTTATCGCTAAAGTTGAGAGAATCAACATGTCTCATTCTATTCATTAGAGGAGTATTTATATATTAATATACATGGTTGCCTAGCAGGTTACGTGTGAAAAGACGATAAACGACACTATATTAAAACAATAACAAAAATGTCTAATATTAAACTTTAACACTCCCACTCAAGATGGAGTGTTAAATAGACAATGATCGTCCCAAAAGCTTATTTTCTGCCCATTACCAAGCTTGAAGAATGCAACTGAACCATCTTGATTACATATCTTAAAAGTAGTAACCCATGGACTTCTCAAACTGCTACCCGTTTTAGAACTGAGCACCAACAATTCCTACTAAAGCCATGAATACCGATGATCCATTTTCTACATAAGAAACTTGGCTCTATAATAAATAGCCAACCCCACTTGGCTGATAAAGGCAAGTTTTTTGACTCAAAGCACAAACCCTGAGCCATCCCTCCATAGATTTAGCAACTAGGCTCTATTTTAATAAATGTAAACACTGCTTCCTTCATTACCATCCCAGAAGAAGAAACATGTAATTATATCTTTTTTTTTAACTCAATAACAATTAGAAATAGGGGACTCAAACCTATAACCTCTTGGTTACTAGGTCTAACAAGATGTTGCCAAAGCTCTGCTCCTTTTAGCTAGAAACACATAATTATATCAAGCTTCAAAAGTCGGACTTAAGCCTCAACAACTAGATAAATAACCATTCAATCTCCTTTTTTAGAGAATAGTCAAAGTGGACGGCTTTTATGAAGGATTTATTTCCTTCCCAATACTGGCAACCATAACTTCAACCTTGATCTTCATTTTTTCATTAACATTCTTATAGTTTCTTTTATCAAGTATATGATAGTCATAAAAATAAAAATAGGGTACACATCTTCTTTTCAACTTCAACCTTGATCTTGATAGAGTTATAATTGTTATTAGGAACAAATGTGCTTCAAATTTCAATTTATCAGATACATGTTAGTTCTTGTGTGGTCAATAATGGTCCAAGAAATATTGAATGGTGATGTAGGTGGGGGTTTTCGAGAGAATCATACAGATGTAAATACCTCTTCTTTTCCACTTCAGTCGGAAAATTAATCGTAAATTTGCAAAGGGAGGCAAGAAATGAGTTTAATGGTTCAACAGCATGGAGAACTCCGCATGCCTGTGATTCATCATAATTAATCATAAAATTAGTAGAGTGGACATAAAATATTCACCTTCAAACAAGGAAAATGTGGAATATATCTCCACTTCAATTTAGAGAATTAGTTCTTCCATAATAGCACTTTTTGAACTTCCCACTTACTTTTTTCTCCCTTCGGGAAATTGCCTATCTGGACATTCTGCTTCCTTTTTAATAAATGAAATTTTTTTTTTAGAAATAAAATAATAAAGCCCATAAGTTTTAATCAAAAGAATTTTATACAACCCAGGTATGTTCTAGGAAACTATTGCAGGTTAGTTGGTTATAATATTGGGTTCTCTGATTCAAATATTTTAGTTAGAGTGCTAGCACACGTTTATGGAGCATAAATGAATTACAGACCTCTTCTCTCATCTCTCTATTGCTATATCTTCTTGCTAGCTATTTTTGGTATCTTAGTTGAACTGTTGTGAAAACAGTTCGAATTCTTGATATCTTGATAGCAAAAGCTTAGCAGTATTGAGTTAATAGCTGACGTTATTAGCATCCACTCTACTTGAAGTTTTTTTCTTCGTAAAGTGGTGTTCCTACCTTTGTTGATGGTTTTAGATTTAAATAATACTTTTTTAAAACAATAATGCAGATGAACAACCAACCGATAACAAATGCCAAATAAAAAAATATCCTGATGATTGTTTATTACTACTATACTTCGGTATTCTTCTCATGGAAAGATGTGATGTAGTAGGATCAGTGATTAATTAGATACCTTGATTAATTAGGATTAGTTAGTTCGTTTAATTTCTTGGTAAATTAGGATTAGGATTCATTTGTTTGGTTAATTCCTGGGATAATTACGACTAGGATTTCTAACTATTTGATTGATTCTTGGAGCGAATTCTTCTTTTATCCTCTATGGCTATACTAAATAGGTAACAAAGTAATCATCTAGATCAACGTTGGCTGTCATTGTGGAAGACTGGAAACTCTTGTTGACGCTGATCACAAAAGAACATCGTGCGTTATGCTTGTTCAACTACTGTCATTTATTAAAAAGAGTCCATGTTTTAGAGAATTCTCTATTCATAAATCCACTTTGCAACACAACAAGAAGAGAGTTCAAAACCAGATAATTCACTTAAGGATTTGGACCGATCCGGGGAGAAAACGAAAATCAGTCTGAGCAGGGATTCATATTCAATGACTTCTTCTTCTAGCATAAGCCGTCTAAAGGAAAAACTACATGAATAAGTCGAGGTATCCCAATAATCTGCCACTAACCCTTCTTTATAAATGGATAAGAATAGCCTTGGAAAGATATTCCAGAGAGATCCTGTTTGAGACCAATAATCATACCAGAAGGAGAGTCTAGTCCCAATGCCAAGGCAAATAGAAGCATAATTCTCTAAGGCTTTCCATGATTTAGAATGCGGATCCAAGGGCTTCTTAAGCTCGAGTAGGACTTGTCTGAAGTGTGCCAATTGTTTGGAAAAAAACCATGAGTGCTTAATTTTCTCCAGAAAGAATGTGGTTCATTCATAAATCTCCATCCCCATTTAGCTAAGAGGGCAAAATTTTTGCATTTAATGAATCCCAAGCCAAGGCCATCATTTGATTTATCAAGAAACTAGCTTGCTCCATCTTACTGAATGGTTGATCTTGCTTCTATCTTTACTACCCAAAAAAAGTTTCTAATTAATCTTTCAAAGCTAATACATACTTGAGAAGGATTGAAAAAGCTGACATGTAGTAAATTGGGATGTTTAGAAGTACTGAGTTCCAGAACGTGAGTCTACCACTCCTTGAAAGCGAATACTTGGCCCATCTTTCTAGTTTCTTCTCAACTTTATCGATAACAGGTTGCCAAAATTGCACTAATTTTGGAGAACCCCTCAAGGGTAAGCCAAGATATATAAAAGGAATATTCTCCACTTTGCATTGGAACTTCGAGGCCAAAGCAACAACTTCGTCATTTCTACATTCGAACCACAAAGGCCAGATTTTCCCAATTGATTTTCAGACCCGAGCGGCGAGCACCATTCAAAGGTTTAAATAATTCCAATCACAATCTCCAACATCTTATCATTATCTTTACAGAAGAATAAGGTATCGTCTGCAAATTGCAACAGGGGAACATGAATCCTGTCCTTTCCTACCATGAAGCCTTCGATCGATCCTCTTAAGAGACCTTCTTCAACTAATGAACTGAAAACATCACATACTAGAAGAAATAAGAAGGGAGAAAGGGAATCTTCTTGCTTGAGGCCTCTTGTCGCTGTATTCTTCCTTTAGGCTAACCATTGATAATAACTGAAAATTTTGTGTTGCTTATGCTGCCTTTGATCCAGAGTATCCATTCTGATTAAATCCCTTGGATCTCATCACCTCTAAGAGAAAGTCCCAATCAACCCAATCAAATGCTTTTTCCAAGTCTAGCTTCAAGATCCATCCGGCCTTCTTTTTAACTCTGTATTCTTCCACTACCTCATTGGCAATTAGAATAGGATCTAAAATTTGTCTTCCTTTGATGAAAGCGCTTTGATATTGTGATATAATGAAGGGCATGACTTTCTTGATTCTTGCAGCCAGGACTTTAGCAATTATTTTGTATAAGGATGATGTTAAACTGTTGGGCCTGAAATCCTTAATCATCTGAGCAACCTCCTTTTGAATTAAACAAATGAAATTCTCCTTAATGCCAGCATTTAGGTAGCCATTTTTGTGAATTCTGCAAATAGACTTCCAATATCTCCTTTCATGACATCCCAAAAAGTGAAGAAGAATTCACTAGTGAAACCATCTGGCCACGGGGCTTTGTTTCTTCCATGGGATCTGATTGCTGAGTAGATTTCCTCCGTCTCAAAAGGTTTGGTCAAGTTCTCGTTTCAAGATTCAGCTACTTTCAGACCAATTAGATTGCCAGGAATCTTCCGGGTGCCAGGATCATTGGAGTAGAGCTTGGTGTAAAAACTAACAATCTCGTCTTCAATCTCTTTATGGGATAACAGAAGACCTGAGTGATACAACTTAAGTTTAAATCTATCCACTGGTTTCCTTAAATTGGAAGCCACACGATTCAATTGTTGGAGCCGGAATTGGAGGTGTATGATCTTTCCAACTATCTGCTCATTGCATTTTGATCTTGAGCTGGATCTATTTTCATATTTACTAGACAAGAATCTAGTAATTATTATAGAGGATAAAATTCTAGTGTATTGTTTTTTTTTCCTTTTTTGGAGTGAGAACTTTTCTATTTAAGAAACCTTATTCATCATTGAATAATATGAAAAACTATTCATCTTTTAGTCTGCACAAACTATTTACGTCTCATTGTTTGAATAAACACAATTGTTTTTTTTTTCTGAAACAGAAACTTCAAATTTATTAAGAAAAGGAAAAAAGCAAAAAAAGAAAACAACCAATAAGAGTCACAAAAGTACAAAGAAAAATGACATGGAAAAAACAACGTATGGTATCAGGCCAAAACTAAATAAAAGACTCCCAATTATGGAAAAGTTGTTGTAAGGTAAAGCTAGCAAAGGGTTTTGAGGACAAAGCCCACAGAGATGCCTGTAAACGTGTTGAATCACTTCTGTAACTCCAGGAATGGGAGGAATTCTGAAAGATGTGAAGGTAGCGTTCCCATCATAATTCGTATAATAAACTTGTAACTTCATTAATCTATAAAAATCGAGCTTTCTTGCTGATAGGTGGCCCAATCATCAACTGGATCACGTTGGATTTTACTTGATTTGAAAACAACCAGGATAGCATGAAAGTACCGAAAAGGAAATTCCAGCAGGAGCTAGCATATGAGCAGGCAAAGAGAATATGATTATTTGTCTCACTTGCGACATAACATAAAGGCAGAAAGAAGGTTGTAACGCGTGATTATGAAGTTTCCTTTGAAGAACATTTGAGGTGTTTAGCCGTCCATTCATCAAAATCCATAGAAAAACATTGACCTTTCTAGGTGACTTAGATCGCCATGCTCAATTGGGTTATTGGAGCCAATGAAAGCACACCAAAAAGGTACCTGAGATTCTAGAGGCCAAAACAAAGTGTCTTGAGAAGATCTTCAAAATTGTGAACTTCGTCATCCTTAAGAAATCATCTGAACTCCAAATTCCATAAGGTTACATTATCCTAGAAGGATGCTACTATCCCATCTTTGTTTTTTGATAGTGCAAATAGACTTTGAAATACAGAGCTAAGAGTTGTGTTCTCGATCCACGAGTCATGCCAGAATAGAGTTCGAAAACTGTCTCCAACTTTGAAGGCGACAAGATGGTGGAATTTTTCCCAGGCTCTTATCATATTAACCCATGGACTTCTCAAACTAGAAGATGGTTATAGTGCAGGCGCATGAATCAACACAATTTTTGAAAGAGAAGGAAATTCATTTATGCTCAAGCCACCCCTCAATGACCAATGTCACCGCATCAAAATTATTTTTCTCTTTTTTCTTTCGTCAATTCAATTTTGTAGGCAATTCTCTTGAAACAAACACCTTAACGACAAGATGAGTTTTCAGGTGCCGATTAATGATGACCTCATATGAGGTTTGATAGGAATTTGGAACCTCCCTCGCTAGTGAATACCCTCTTTAGCCCACTAAAACTTCACTCAATATTTGGAACAATTTATTGGTTATTTCCATTTAATAGGGATAATATTTGTTTCCATACTTGCATAATCTTGTAAGTACTACAGAGGAAAAAATCTCATTGTATTATTTTTTTTTTCCTTTTTTATAGCGAGGAGTTTTCTATTTCAGAAACCTCATTCGTACTATTGAATAATAAGAGAAAAACACTATTATTTTCTTATTTTGCACACAATTCACACTCCAACCCTTTCTATTTATAACCAATAATCAAACTCTCTGACTAAAAGCTCATATACCCATAATTAATCTCAGTTCCTCTAAATTCTCAAGCCTATAACAAATTAACTAACCGATAGAGAAGGTAGAAAAATTAGAACATAAAACAAAACATTAAAAAACTAGTTGGTTGTTTTGACTAATACTAAATGTACTATTCAGAAGTATATAATGTCATGTTGGTTACAATGGATGTCGGTTGGGGATGGGAAGTGGCAGGAAATGAAAATTTTAGAACATAAAGACTGATTTTCCTTTAGGAAGAAGAGGGTAAGGTGATTGGTTTTGTTTTTTTGTGATAGACAGGAGAGGTGTCTGTTTTGTTTTTCGCCATTTCTTTTTCCTATGTATGATTAAGTTATTATAACATTAGTTCTTCTGGGTTTTGGGCTTTTAACATAGGAGCCCAAAAACCACGTGTCCAATGCGTGTTCGAGGTGTGTTTGATTCTTGACAATAATAATAAAAAATGACACTTAAAATGGTGTGTCGAGTGTCACGGTCTTGCTTGTCCAGTGCGTGTTGCACATGGCCGCATAAACCTCTACACCCCTTTTTTATCATGCTTTTTTGTTATTTTGTTAATATTGCATGTTAGGATAGTTTCCTTCATTTTTTCTAGGTGTTGACTCCTCGCCATTTTCATATGTAAGGGTGTCACATCAATTATGTTCCAAAATGTACTATAGGGGGGTATGACTTCTTGAAGCTTCCATCCTACCAAGTGATTATATGATTAATGCAAGCTATAGTTGTTGTGTCCCTTATTGCATCTTATCATATACTTTTCAAAGTTAAAACGTATTTCAAAATGTTCTTTCTCTCTCTTTCGAAAACCTTTCTCGAGACTTATTTGGGAGGTTGGCCCTGTCGTGCCACTTGCTCTGCGATCGTTTGGCTGACTTGCTCGCCGGGTTAGAGCAAGTGTCTCACGATCGCTTTGCAACGACAACGAAGTTGGATCGTGACATCGGGCACATGCTTGTGAAGTGTCCGGAAGAATTCATGTCCTGCATAGAATCTTTCCCTATTTTGTAATGTATGTGTTTCATAGCCATACGTAACCCTTGATTGTGTGACTTTCGAGTCTATTTTAACCAAATAGTGTTTTCAAAGCGCAAGACGATACTCTCTTATCGCTTCAAGATGAGAGGCGATAAAAAGGCGAGGCTGAGTAAATAGAGAGAGAGATGCAACAAATAAATGCATAAATAAACAATTTATTGAGCATAAATTGATTTATAAAACATATTTTTATTTCCATAAAATTTTAAATTTATACAAAATAATATTAAAAAGTAAAAAGTAAAATAATGATGAAGCACACAAACTATGCCATTAAAAGATATATCATACATATTAAATTATTATTTGTATAAAAAACTAAAGTTAAGTATAAAAACTCAAGATTATACCTCAAATAACTCTAATAAAAATTACACACAATTTTTTTTTTTTTTTTTGAAATAGCAATCAGTACTAATAGTATCCGTCGTGAGCTAATTCTAGGTTATTTTTATGGGCATTAAGTTAACATTTTGATACATAAATAAAACTTAAACAACGTACACGCTTTGGCATGAGGCGAAGGCAATACAAGGCGCAAAATAGCGAGGAAAGGCGAGGACGTGATTGAAGGTGCTCGCCTTGGCTTTTTTAGAGGCGCAATATTGCCTATGAGCAAGGCGATGCTCATAGGCTACGAAAGGCGATGCCTTGAAAACACTTAACTCATGTCTTTTATCATTTAAATTTCTTCATAAAAAGAAATATCACCAATTACGTTTTTCTCCGAACATTATGTTGGTTGATATAATAATGTTGGTTGATATAATAAAATTTACTCTAACTCATCTGCTTAAGCTTTTTGGCTGATTGGTAAATTTAAAATAATTCAACAACGCCCAAGGTCCTGAATTCGAGTCTTTGTCAAGTCTTTTCCTCCTCAATTAAAATTGAATTTCACTTGTAGAACATTTCTTAAATTTGTAAGTCCATAAGTGAAGGGAGTGTTGGTTGATAAAATCAAATTCACCTTAACACATCAGGAAGTTTTTGAGTTAATGGGTGATTTAGCATCGATAAAATAGCAGTAATCTCACCTGTGTAAAAGCTTGATATCCTTTCAAGATTTCCAGGACAATAGCCTCTCCCTGTGATCTTTCATTAGAAGCTTACTTTAGGGTCTGCACCAATTATGAAACATACTGTACAAGCAAAAAAAAAAATAGCATACCTAGTAAGAATAAGGGACAATGCATCAAGTATTGTCAGCCACAAAGAATCAACCATTGAAATGCAGACACTTGCTATTCTTCCGTTGCACTTTCCAAGTGGATCATAATCAGACCTGGGGGATTCAATCTATAATATCAAAAGAACATGAAAAAGGATAAGCCCATTTAAAATTCATAATAAAACATGATCATAAAGCATCTTATAACAGAAAAATGAAAACCAAAATACCTCCCCGAGGTCAACTGCTTCGTCAGTTAAAGTAGCTACGGTAAAGACAACGCCTAAGAGGCCTTCAACGGCCAGGGTTATGGCATGTGCTTCACTGGCAACTAAAACGGTGGCATTTGAAGCATCGCCATCAAGACTCCATTCTATCCCTGCAACAAATGAGAGTTTGATCTTTTGTGCTTAAGTATCGAAAGAAAAATGCTAATTGAGTAGGAAAAAAATAAATAAAATGAAATAAGAAAATCATATTTAAAAATAGTTGACAAATTGAGATAAAAAGGCCTAGTTTTGTTTATATATTTCTGGAAAAGATCAAAAACTTCTCATGAAGGAAATGAAAAGGAAATACATCACGATAACAAGCCCCAATAAGGACAAAAAGAAGCAACAATAAAACAAACACGAAGAAATAAAATTGTCTACACTGGAACAAGCCTAGTTTTGTTTATATGAAGTTCGATTTTGGTAACTTTTTTTTTTGAAAAGAACACAAACTTCTCATTAAGATAATGAAAAGAAATACAGAATGTTAACAAACCCTAAAGGGAAGATAAGGTTACAACTGAAAAGTGATTAAAAAAACGCCAGATAGGCTACGCAGAGCCTGTGAGAAGCTAAACAGAGGAACATTAGAGATGTGAATTCAAATTATGAATCAAATCTGAAACAGAAA
>JBBMEG010000009.1:1323876-1335878 GCA_037832605.1 Cyclanthera cordifolia | reverse complement strand
ATAAAATTATTTTTAAGGAACTAAAAAGTTAGCAAACACTATTCACCCCCCTCTAGTGTTGCCTTTCGATCCTACAAGAAGTAACCTGGGAAAAGAAAGCAAGCTACAATTTTAAGAGCTTGGAAAGATGATAATTTGTTTGTTTCAAAAAAAGGATAATCTGATTAAATAAAGAAAACGACTACCTTTGGCCTTGCTACTAAACATTCCTGCAACAGCTACCAGGCTTTCTTCACTCGTCTCGTGGACCTACAATATTTATATCATTTGATTAGAAAACAGTTTAACAATTATGCCAATTTTATTGATCGCTCTTCCCTTTATTAGAGGCCCTTGAACACTTATGAACCATAATGAAATCCTTCGGGTAAGGTTTCTAGTGGAGCCAATATTCTCGAATAAGAGTTCAATCCTTTTTCCCTCATAATCATTCCCAGTTTCTCATTTCCTCCCTCTCTTTTCTTCTGTGTCCCTTTTACTGCTTGTTTATCCCAGCCTTAATACCTGTACGTTGGAGACAACTCTAGCTAAGGATTTAACGATGCCTTCAACAACATTCGTGTTTTTCGGATGCCTGCAAGATCAATAAAAGTCAGTAGTTAATAAAAGTTGTTATACACAAATATGTCTCGAAAGAAAAAATAAAACCTAAAAGATTCCTCCATGCTAAACCTTCAACCTGAGATAAGGAGGACTCCAGCCAAAGAAAGGATGCACGAGAACGGGGAATGTATTTTTGGTAAGCTAATTCTTCAGGAAGAAATGGCTTGTCCTTCCAAAAACAAAACAGGTCACCATTAATATAGCAGCTATAGGAATCCATTGGCTAACCGGCTGTGAACAGTTGAGATGAAGGAATAAGGAAAAAGAATGAGTGGATGAAGGGATGAAAAAAGAAATGGGAAGAGAGGAAAAGAAGAAAGGTAACAGGCAAGGATGGGGTCAGAATTTGAAGGAGGAAGAAGAAAGGAGGGAGGACAGTTCATGATGAGTGACAAGACTTTTCCGGCTGATAGTAAACAAAACTGGTGGAAGGATTTCCTAGAGAGAGTTTCGAAACGGCTCCTTTCACCCTTAGTTGGTTAGGTATTTTGAGGCAATATATTGTCTCCATAAGACATCATTTTCATCATACTACCTCCCATCAAGGAGGGATATATTCGTGAAATGTACATTCGCAGTACCTTGTCCACCATCATCTTTAAAAACCTTTTAATTTCTCCCATTTTAGGGAGTTGATTGGCTTTACCCCCGTTGTTGCCTCTCCATAAGAAATTTTTCATCTTGGTCTCAATTGAACCTCATTAAATTTTATGTTTTTCTTTGGGACTATGTTTTTAGGCTTTTTTGTAATTATTTTCTAGAAATTAACTTTTTGGCTTTTTTGTAATTGTTTCTCTTGATTGGAAACCATTTTTGCAAGGTTTTTATGAAAATAACAAAAAGGAATAACTGTTTTACTACTCACTTACAAATAATGATACATCTAATGTGGTTTAAATAGAAACCATTCCTAACTAGAATAGGAAAAATAATAAAACTAATAAAATAATAATATTATAATAAGCTTAATATCCCTTATTATATTTACAAGATAATCAAACAATTAATATAACCAATATAACCAACAGTTTTCCTCATTATTTTATGTGAGCTCTCTCTTTTCGCTTACCTTTTTCTCTTGAACTATCTTTCATTCTTATCTCAATGAAATCTTGGCTTTTTAATAAAAATATTGACATGCATTTTCTATTTCGTATATTAAGTACAATTATATAAAATAAACTAGAGTTTGTAAGCTCACATATCAAAATTCTGGAAAAGAATCTTCAATGTTCTAGCCTCCATGCAAAAACCCTATCAAGATTGACAAATTTCAATAATCAGACACTTCCTACCCAAACAAAAAAAAAGCAGAATTCAGACCACCAATTAACAAATAATCAACTTAGTTAGGGTTACCCTCAAATTTTCAAGAACAAGAATCCTATGCCACAGTGGTAGATCAAGAAAAGTGACCTTCAGTAACATACTGAGGAAAACCTGCAGTTATATAGATTGAGATTCTCTAAGTTTAAACTTCAATGTAGAATAAAGGAGAACAAGTCTAATGCTGTTCAAAGTTTTTCCATAAGAAGAAAGAAAACAATATTTCTTAGCTACAACAGAAATGTGACTAGTATAGGTTTTTTCATGAAATTGATATTTTGATCCAAATTCGACAATAATGAGCTTTCAAACTTGGAGGTTGATCTTGTTTGCAGAATAACAGAAAAAGAAGAATTAATAGAGTTATATCTATCAGAAGAGTGGAATTTTATTCAGAAAAGTAAGCTGAAAATTCCAGACTTCCTTATGGGTTGTTGGCAGCTACAAAAATAAAACTTCTCTTTTCTGATTAAATTTCTTTTGATAGCCTTCCTCCTTGTACTTTTAAAAAATAAACGACACAAAACTTTCCATTGAGTAAATGAAAAGAGACAAAGCTCAAAGATACCAAATCCAAGGAGTAAACAAAACAAAGTACAGAGATGCAAAATAAATAGAAAGAGAAAGAGAAAGACAAGGTAAACCAATACAAAAGCCAATAAGCTTCCTTAGTATTCAAGAAGCCAAAATAGACAGAGGTATAATAACAGGCTAACAGTAACAGCAGCAAAAATAAATGCTTCTCAGATTGTGAGAATATCTGGGATATAATAACCAGCAAAACAGAGGTGATGAGGGGCACCAAAACTAGGCCTTGAGCTTTGAATGAACAGACCTTTCCTCTTCAACATCTCATCCACTTCTGACACGTGGGAAGCTAACCTTCCTGTGAACTTAAAAAGAAGCTAACTTGGCCTTTTCACACCAGCATTGTGTCGGCATTCATAATCTTTCATAAGAAACTGACCTTCCTGAAAGCTTAAAAAAGAAGCATTTTCCAACTCCCATGATAAACATTGTACATGTCCTCGCCGGTTAACAAGCCACTCATAAGTCATATTGGCAATACAATTTAGCCCCTAAACCAAAATGGTAAAGTTGCTTCATTTTGGGATAAGCACACTCTTTCTTGGCACTTGGATTTCCGTAGAAACCTGAAGGATGAAAAAATTGAAGATTTTGTACACTACTATCCACCATCTCCTCTAAATCCCTGTCTGTTTGCATGACTGTTTGCTTTGGTCCTTAGAACCTTCAGGGTCCTTTACGGTAAACTCAGCCTCGGCTTCTCTAGGGGATCATTGTAGTATGGGCAAGGATTAGTTTAAAGTAATCTGGAAATCCAAATGTCCAAAGAAGATCATTGTTTTTATATGGATTCTGATCAATGGGAAATTAAACACTGCAGAAATGCTCCAAGGAAAGCCAAAGGGTCACTCAATCCAGCCTTCAATTTGTTTACTTTGCAATGCAGCGGAAGAAACTGATGTACATGTTTTGTTCTCTTGCCCATACTCTACTTCATGCCAGAACTGTTTGTTAAGCTCCTTCAGCATCTCATGGTCCTTTGCTAACAGTACTGTCCAAAATGGTAAGTAGCACTTAATTGGGCCCTCCCATAAAAAAAAAAAGGCTACCTTCCTTTGGACTAATGCCGTTAAAAACACCCTTTACGAAATCTGGTGGGAAAGGAACTTACGCATCTTTAAAGACTTGCACCAATCATGGCTTTCCTGTTTTGAAACTGCCCACTTCAACTCGAGCTTGTGGGCTATCTCCTCAACAGCCTTCGCAAATTACTCGTTTCAACAGCTGGTTTTCAATCTCGAATCTTTCCTTTAGTTCGTCATTGAAGGCCGTTCTGAATTTATCCTATTTTTCCTATTTCTGAACTTGGTGATGTTTTTAGCTTGTATTTGCTTGATGTTATTTGTTCGGCTTTCTGCCTTGCTATCTTTGTAATTTTGTTTTTGCCTAATTCTTGGCTGCTTTGTACTTTCTTTGATTTTTAATAAAAATGTCTCTGTTTCTCAAAATAATTTAGCCCCGGAAAACTTTCCAATCGTTCTCCTCACATAGCTTAGCAAACAAACAACAACCTCTTCTGAAATAAACCTTTCCTCTTCAACATCTCATCCTCTTACTTTAAAAGATATTGGGCTAGGAATCGAGGGTTTTTATTCTAAGTTATATCAAAAGATTCCAGATTCAAGGATGTTCCCTTCTAACTTTGCTTGGCCTGAAGTTTCTGTAGACCAGAATTTAGCATTAACTTCCTCATTTACTCAAGAGGAAACTTAGTTGGAAGTTAAAAATCTTGGAAAAAATAAAGCCCCGTGCCCCGAAGGGTTTTTCAATGGAATTGTTTTTAAAGTTCTGGCCTTTGTTGAAAGATAATTTTCCGAGTTTTTTTTTCTGAGATTCAGGTACAGTAAAATATATCATAAGTCACACGGTAACATGTAAATAAGAACGAAAAAAGTCAGTCAGAAGGTCGGATATATATGAAGCATTCAAGTCTTGGTAGTGGTACTGAAATTTGTGAACTAATAAAGGTGAACAGACGCATACCAAAAGTTAAGGAGGTCAAGCAATAACAAAACAAATATAAGCAAAGGTCATGATCCAAATTATCACGTCATTTTTTATCATTCTTGTAGAACAGACCTCACATTCAGTGATGAGGGATGTACTATATAGTCTGATAATATGTGCAACTGACCGCAAGACTAGACGTCGGAAATAAGGCTCGCCTGCTTCCCCTTCAAGCTAACATGACGGAAAAATGAGGCAAGGAATCCAATATGTTACCAAGATCTCAAAAGGCAGGGTTATCGAAGCTAAAGATTGATTCAACAAAGTTTCCAAATCAATCACCTCAGCATTTGTACGAAGTGATGTCATGAGAAGAGAACATATCTGATGGCGCAGAACCTGTTAAATTTTTAAGCAATCAAATTCAACTCTATAACTTTCATAAACAAAAACAGATAAATGACAAGATTTATAAATTTCATATACAGACATAGATAAATGTCAAGAGATAGTTTCCTTAGGTAGCTATAGACTATAGTGAATCACCTGCTCATATGGAACTAATATCCTGAAAACAGCTACATAATTTGACAAAATGAACCTGCAAGCAACAAAAAAATATTAAGAGAAAGAATATGAAGAAATGACATTCATTAAATCAACAAAAAGTTACAAAGAGACTCCCTGAAGAGTATATAAGTAAACCTTATACAATCAAAGATCCCAATTCTGAAATGGCAACAACTTTTTCACAAAAACTACTAACTAAGGGGTTAAAAAAATGAACCCCACTGCACAAGAAATTTGTGAGAACCCTTTCATACATGCATATTCTAGAAGGGGTAAAAATGGAACTACAGAAGAGATGGTAAATTAGTGGGATGTGACCTTTGCTATCCCTGTAGGGAGAAGGTGAAAGAGTTGATCCGGAGAGAGATTTGGTAGGGATTATGCAATTTTGGAAAGGTTTAGTCCACATAGAAGAGGTTTCAAACACTCTGAAATGTGCCAGTTAGTTCGTATTCCGTAGGTTACAATATTTTTAGCTTGAATGTACTGAATCATCATGGCGAGTTCCAGTGGTTACTACTTTATCTTGTTGATATCTTGTTCTTGTTGATATTGGTGTTTCCTTGATGCAATAATGGATCAAAAGGGATTTGGAAGCAAATGGATTCCTGGATCTCTGTCATTTTAATATATAAGAATTCAAGGTTTTTCCGAAAATGGCAACAAACTTTTCATTAAGAAAATTAAAAGAGGCAAAGCTCAAGAATACAAACCGGAAAATGGCCAAAAGTACCAACCATAGAAAAAACAAAAAAACAGACAAACAAGAACGAGGCTACATCCAACCATGAGAAAGTAGAAAATAAATCAGAATATCAAGAAAAACATATAGGTAAGACAAAAATGAAAGTGTTACACAAAAGCTTCCCAAGTTGAGAATGATATCTTGAAGAGAGTAGGATTTGAAAGACTTTTCCCAGGAGCTCCCAAGAGAAGCCTTTATAACGGCTTGCTCAAATCTTGAATTCCAATGCATCTTGCTGTCTTCAAAGATTCTTGATTTCTTTCCCACCATAATTCATATAGTAGGACCTTTACTGTATTTGACCACAAAAGACAAGCTTTTTTTTTCATTCTGGGACATTAAAGCCGCCAAAGGACATTTTCTTTGACATTATTGGAGAAGACCCAATTCATGCTAAATCTTCTAAACAAACTATTCCAACAGTCAGATGAGTATGGACAGAAAATAAGAAGATGTGATAAAGATTCAAGGTTTTTCTAAAGGAAAGAATATACAACTACACAGGATGTGCATAAAAAGTTGCAAACCAAAAGAGCCCAAGAAACAACCGAAGATGCCTTCAATTTCTCAATCATAATTGATGGAAGACCAAATGGGAAATTCGCTAGCTTGAGGAATCACTAATAGTTGTCTCCTTTTAACTCGTGCATGGATGTCTCTTCATCTGATGTCATTGTTCTTAGTTTTGTTCTTTGTCTTTTCTTATGCCAACAGAGCAATAGCTCAGCAGCATCAGTATAAAACTAAGAAGTCATGGATTCGATTCTTTGTCTTTTCTTATTCTTTGCTGTCTTTTTTTTTTGTTTTTTTTTCCAATAAGAAACAACACTTCTTATTGATTGATGAAAAGAGTCCATTGCTCAAGGATACAAGCTTCACGAGGAAGCGGCAAAATGCAATTTTCTTTTGGTTCTTATTGTTTTGTTCTTTTTCTTCTTTTTTCACTCTTCTTAGAGTTTGTATCCTTTCAACTCTTTTTTCTCATTGTTTCAATGAAAGTCTCTTATTTCAAAACAAGAAAGATTCAAGATAGGAAAAAAGAGATTCTTACTCTAGTATATCAAGGGCAAAGGTGCGCTGAAAAGATATTGGGCGTAACCAAGTTGCCTGGAGAAGAAAAGCAATGTTATTTAGTGAGAAATTTGGCAAAGCCATTTAATTACAATGTCCCTATTGCCAATAACAGAAAAGAAGTAAAACACAAAAAGGAAGAATTTGAAGATGTAGAATAATTTCATAAAAAAATAAAAAATAAAAATTTGAACAAACTTAAGCATAATGATTTAATAGGTGTATAAGAAGTATCTTAATTTACAAACTAATAGCTTAAAGTAAGTACATACAGATCCACCTGCAGCAAGAGCTGTCAAATCTTCAAGCAATTGAAGCCCAAGCCTCCCAGCTTTAGTCAAGTTCTCTTGCTTCAACAATGGCCCTCTAGAAAGAGATCCATTTTTCAGTGCCCTGTCCATGCCAGGATTTATAAAATATAGTTCAAGTATTAACACCATGCTTACTGGCAAGTTTCTGTTTTAGTTTCCTTTCATCTATTAGTGAAAGATGTATCTTGTTCAAAAAAAGAAAACACAAATGATAAGATCAAAAATTTATATTGGTATCAAAATAATTAAGAAACTACGAGATAAACAGAACTTGGTACGTCCCCTATCTAGAGAATACTCTCTTGAGCCCACGAAAACGTCACTTAATATCTGGATAACAATCCACACCTCAATTCTTTCTATTTATAACCAAATAACCTAACTCTCTAACTAACTACCCATATACCCCTATATTAATCTCATGCCCAAACCTATCATTACTACTTCTAAAACACACCTTGTCCTCAAGGTGTGAGTACACAAACAACTAGAATCAAAAACAAAAATTAATATTTTTTTCCAGAGCTGGCGGCGGTTGAACGGCAACAGGTGGTGGCTGTAGTAGCTGGCTCAATATCTTAATAAACTCAGCAACAAACAAAGGTGCTCGTAATGCCCCCATTAACAAATCAGCCCAAAACCACAAAATGTCAGCTCAAAAAGCCCATTTGGTTTCCCATATCCAACACATCGAAGTCCTTAGCCCAATTCTGTACTTCTCTTTGATGTAAAACTTACTATTTAAGGAATGTGTATGTTTTATTTTCAAACTAAGATCCGAATCTTCACAAGATTCTCTGGTTGTGGGATTTTCAAGTCTCTTTTGTATGAAAAAACTAAATTAGTGCCGGATAATTCATAACTTGATTTGAATTATTCTTGTCACCATATGAGATTAAATCAACACTTTTTATTACTTTTGTCTCAGATTTGCTGAACAGCAGGTGAGTTATATAACGATGGTGAAATAATTTTCCTCTCAAACGACGAAGTTTCAAAATGTGTATCGCAGTCAAAGACTACTCAAACAAAGATCTGAATCATAACAAGATTCTCTCGTTGTGGAATTTTTAAGCCCTTTTGTTTTCATTCATTTTTCTCAAAGAAAGCCCAACCTTTCATTAAAAATAAGCACTATAAAATAATAAATGGGACAGCCAGAGATCTTCCCAGTTAAACCTGAGATCAAAGATTGATAAACGTGTGATGCAGAAAAAGTGGACTTCAATACGCGCACAATAAATAACATTCAAATAGCACAACATGGTATTAATCATGCATAAAAAAATTGTGAACTATGAGAGAAAATGATGTCAATCAAAAGATATACATACTCTGAGCTATTCATGTTACGATCAACATCAGCATTAACCATACTAGTTCGAGAGGTTTGACTTCCTGTAATAAACTTTCCCGCTGGAAGCGACTCGGCAAATATTACATGATCAAAAATCAAAGCTACTGCTTGCCTAAAGGTAGCAGCCGCAGTACTGCATAGCACTCAAATGAAATGTATTTTTTAGATAAAGTCGGAAATTAGAAGGTGGCTGATGAATAATAATTATGTCAAAAAAGGACTTCAAATGTGTAAATTCAATGATCTAAATACCGACGTACTTTCGAACACTGTCAGAAGATCTATGGTTTTCTAAAAGCCGAATACAGATGCCAAGAGCTTGAGCCATATTTTCCTGCAGTTATAGAATTGAAAAAAAATTTCTACCATGATTAAGTTCCAATGAAAATAATAAGAGAGATAATATTTTCTGAATATTTCATTAGGAGGAGAAAGGGCTTCTTAAAAAGAAGAAACACACATTAACAACAACAAAAATTAATAGTTTTTCGAAAGGAAACGAAAACATTTTCATTGATAAAGTGCAAATGTTACGAAGAAGCCTATCGAAACACTGACAATGACCCATCAAAGAGCAAAATACATAAGAAAAATCAGTAAATACAAACTATACAATGAAACGAGAGCGTGGGTGTTGAATGGGCTTGTAATGTTAATTTAGCCAAGAAATGCATTTATATTTAGCTCGCACACCAAAAACATGATGCTTGTGTGCCAAGAATCAATTTTGTCGGATATAGCCAAAGGAAGGTGAAACAACCATAGTCAAGGGGAGATCGAAAAAGAAACTGAGGTTGGTTGTTGAGAAAATAGAAAAAAAAAATAGAGAAGTAACATATTGAGAAGATAAAACAATGGCAAAGAACTTGATCATTGGCCCGACCATAGCTTCTTATCAAGACAAGGAATCATCATACTCTCATTTTTAGAGAAATTAATGTTCTTTTTAGTTATAACTTAGTCTTTTTTATCATTATAGTTATATTTCTCTCTTTTTCAATTGGAGTAGCATCATTATAGTTATATTTTCCACCTTTTCAATTGGAGTGGCATTTCAGAATCTCTCTCCCATGGGGTTTTCCCTCTCTTGTGTAAATTCGTACATCACTAAAATTGTTTATCCAAATAATAGTAATAGTTTAGAATTTTCCTTTCTATGAAAATTAAGCTTTTATTGACAACAAAATACGAAAGACTGCGAGAAATTATCGTTAAAGACAGCTTAATAAAATAAGTCACTAGTTCATAACCAACTATACAAAAATATAGTTTTCAAAAAATACACACAAAATGACCCCTAATTTGAAATGACAAGACCTAAATAATTTTTTTTTTTAAAATCATAGTTGTTAGAACTAAAAGAGATGAATAAAATTTGGCAAGAGACAAAACCTCCTCCTCTAGTTCCAAAATCTCTCGAAAAATCTTATTATTTCTCACAATTAACTATCTTCGCCAAACAGCAAAAAAGCTCTTGCACCAAAAGAACCAACCCATATCGACTATCATGAAAGTGTGGATGCAGAAGAATCTCCTTCTATATAGGAACTACACTATCTTTTTTAAGCCACAAAATCTTAAGAAAACCTTGGGGGTGATTGGATTTGGAGGAGAGGAAGAGAAGCAATTGAACTCCTTGTTTGTTTTTAATACATCACAACCTCTCCTCAACTTCTCTTCAATCTCTCCTCAACTTCTCTTCGATCTCTCCTCAACTTTTTGATAGGGTTGGCCATTTAGAAGAATTATGGTTAATATAGGGGTATATGAATAATTAGGTAGGGAGTTTGTTAGGGAATTTAGTTATAAATAGAAGGTTGTGAGAGGAGAAGGGGGAAGAATATTTTTGTGAATGGTTTTAGGGCTTGAGAGGGTGTTCTCAAGAGGGAGGGTCCAAGTACCTATACAAAACTTGGTTTATCTTGTATTTTGATTCTATTTTACTTAGTAATACAATTTGGTTCTTATCACTTTTCTCCAACGTTAAATCACAAATCAAAATTTATATTAAATTCCATCTAAAATAAACATCTTCTCTCCTAATTACAAATTCCAAAAAAGATTTTTCCAATCTCTCCTCTCTAAAACACCAATCCTCAAACAAGTATTCCATATCCTCAAATCACTCAACTTTCTCTTCTTCCTCCACTTCCTCTCATCTCTTCTCCTCAACCCCAAAATCCAATCACCCCACGTGTGAGAATTTGAAAAAAATCTGACATCTCCATACTGTTTTGAAAATCAAAACTAATCTTACAAGAGAGAGAGAGAGAGAGAGAGAGAACCTCAAGAAAACCTCTCTGAAGAATTAAGGCCCAAAGATGGATACCCCATCTTCTAAGGCTTATAAAAAAATCCCCAACCAATGTCAGAAAGTGGAACATTATGTAAATAGTGATATCATACATAATTTGAATCTCTGTGCACTCTAAAATAAGATCTCATCAACAGAGAATCAAAACGTTATAACATGTCCATTTTATACAAGTGAATGATGTCTTTTTTTCTTGCACAATAGTAATATTATGAAGATAAGTTTTCTAAATGCTTATTACCTCACTTTCAGGATGTAAACGAGATTGAAAAATTATTAGTACAGTTTGAAGTGTCTTCAACTGAACAGTCTCATCTGATAGTTCAGCGTGCTGCAGAAAAAATATAAATTGATATCAGAACAATCTAAAAATCCATTTTCATGTAACTTTGTTGAACTTGACATGCCAAAGGGAGGACCAAACTCATATTATTCAAAGTATTCTTTTTATGAGAAACAAACCATCTTTTGATTGATGTGACGAAATAATAAAATAATACAAAATAAGAAAGAAAAACAATCACGAGATGAAAAAGGCTATAAAAAATAACACCTCTATCATTTTTATTTTTCTGAAACAAGAAACAATAAACCCTAAACCTCGAATAAGCCAACTAGAGGAAAAATTGTAGTTTTATTCAGCAAGAAACTGCAATTTCATTTAGTGAAATGAAAGAATATACAAGGACGTGATCTCATACTTATAATAGCTACACATCTTTCTTTTTTTTTTTTAACTACACATCTATTCAACTTAGACAAATCAAATTAATATCCAAGGCAGCACTCTTAAGTTAATTGATCTTGAGGTCTAACATCAATTCAAAAAAGGACAACATTCAAATTCACAAAAAATAAAACTAAAATAAAAAACACATACAAAACAAATGAAGAGAGTATCATCTTGTGAACAAAAGATTTTTGAAATGTAAGTTCTCTTCCTCCCCACATAACATTTCTCTACTCCAATAGAGACCAGCATGTTGAGGATATCCACGACGAGAAGGGACTAAATTCTATATTTCTGACTCTCCCCAAGGCATAAAAAAAAAAAAAAAAAACCGATGCTCTCTCTCTCGCCCGAGGGGGCTTCCTCCGGTAATGGAGTCCACCTTCAATACGTCCTCACGATTTCCCGGTACTCATCAGCCACGTTCCACTTCACCGTCA
>JBBMEG010000009.1:1305223-1323776 GCA_037832605.1 Cyclanthera cordifolia | reverse complement strand
GGGCTTGTAATCTCTTGTAATCTCTTGTAATTCTTTTCATATTCTTAATGAAAAGTTTGTTATCTTTTCAAAAAAAAGAGGGGAAAAAAGAGATTTTACTTGTCTCAGCCCATAATAGCCCTTAATTATATCCTTGGCCAACTGGATGAAGCTTACAAATTAAAACTCTTGATGTCTCCATAATTCAGTCCTTGGGGTGGGCAAACCAAAGCTCCGACTTCTCGATTACCAAAATAAATAAACTAGCTTATCATAAAGGTAGCTGATCAACTCAAATAAACACTTTAGTGATGAAAAACACAATTAGCCGACATATTTTCACCATGTTATAGCCGCCAAACGTAGAAGGAGCACAATATCCTAAGTCCTTTCTAGAGAAGGTTGTTGTTTGATCACTGATAAAGAAATCGAACAGAATTCATATCCTTTTTCCAAGATCTCTACACTAAGAAAAATGGGGATAGTTTTCTTTCCACTTCCAAGGATTTAAAAGGCGTTTGAGGCGGTAAGAAAAAGCCTTGAGGCTTATGATAGGCCTCCGGTTTGGTTTGTCTATCAAAGACGGAACAAGGGAAATTAGTTAGGTTTTTCATTAAGGGTAGTTTGGGAATTTGAATGTTTGTAAGGGTAGTTTTGTATTTTTACGTTGTGCTATAAATACTGTGAAATTGTAATTGTCGGATTATGAAATGAATAAGGAAAAACAGAGGAATTTGGTCAGAATTGGTTGGATTGGTTCTTGAAGATTTGTTCCGAACTCTTGGGTACTATCAATTTGGTATCTGAGCGAGGGAATTTGTTCGTGGGCGGCGATGTCGACTCGTATGGAGGCAAGGATGGAGGCGGCTAAATGCAAAATTGGCGATATTCCGAAAGTCGTTCAGCGGAAGATTAACCGGAGCATCCCAGCGGTGATTCAGAAAGAAATGGCGAAGGCGACCGAATGTTTGGCCGTGGAACAGAAGAAGGAAGTTTCGAAAAGTGTTGCAGAGGCTATGGCAGATTGTCTGCAAGTGCTGCGGGCTTAGTTACGAGAGGATCAATTGGCGGAGCGAATTGAGAGAGAACAGAGTAAGGAGTCTCGGGTCGATGATGTCAAGAAAGCAGCGGGTGTGTTCAAAGAATCCAAGAATCGTGATGATTCGGAGGTGGAGACGGGAGAAACGAATTTTGGAAAGTCTCTGGCGCCTATATTTGATTTGCGGTTGCGTAAATTGGAAGTTCCGATTTTCGGTGGGGAAAATACTCATCAATGGTTGCAACAAGTGGAGCGCTATTTTTCGATTAATAGGTTATCGGAATCCGAGAAATTGGAAGCCGCAATTTTATTCTTAGAAGGGGTGCCTTTGAAATGGTAGATTTGGGCGAAAAGCAGACGTCCCATTGCGAGTTGGGAGGAGTTTCGTCGTGCATTGTTACATCGGTACACTCCAAAGAAAGAAGGGAGTTTACATGAACAATTTTTTTCCTTGATACAAGAAAATACCGTGAGGGAGTATCGAGAGAAGTTTGAGGATTTTTCGTCGGTGATTATGTTGTATGATGAATCTTTGGAGGGAAAATTCGTGCAAGGATTGCGTGAAGACATACAATTTAAAATCCGGGTAGGAGCCCCAAGAGGATTGATTCCATTGATGGAGCGCGCAGAAGAAATCGAGGATGAGTTGGACAATTTTGCACTTAAAAAATCTGGTTCTGAAAAATCTGTAGTAGGTGGGAGTAAGGGAAATTTTGGGTCAAGTTTGAATTCTCGAACTATTACATTGAACTTTACGGCAAACCGATCTGGTATTGGAATACGGAAAGAGGTAGGAAGTAGTAGATGGAGTGACCAACCTTTTAAGAGGCTCACGGATACGGAGCTACAGTCAAGAAGAGAACGTGGATTGTGCTTTAGATGTGAGGAGAAATTTTTTCCGGGACACAAATGCAAAGCTAAGGAGTTGCAGGAGTTGGAAGTTTTGGTGGATCAAGATTCTTCGAATATCATTTACGCGGAGTGTCAACATTGTGAATCTGAAGTTCTTGGGGGCAGATGGTGTTGTTGAGCAGGATACTTCTTTGCTTGACTTAGCTCTTCATACGATGGTGGGAATTGACTTTCCACGAACTTTGAAGATGAAAGGGATTGTTGGTGATTTAGAGGTGATCATTCTAATAGATTTGGGAGCTACGCATAATTTCATATCCTGGTCGAATGTTGAGAAACAGCAAATAGAAATTAGTGAATGTGATGCTTATGGAATTATGCTTGGTTCGGTTTCTTCGGTTCGAGGATCTAAGATTTGTAAAGGAGTGGTGGTTCAATTGGGAGGAATATGGGTTATTCAAGATTTCCTTCCTATGGCGTTGGGGAGTGTGGATTTAATTCTAGGAGTACAGTGGAAATGAGTTTGATGTAGGGTAATTATTCTGTTAAGTTATGAGGAGACCCATCACTTGTTAGATCTCAGGTGTCTTTAAAGACAATGATTAAAACCCTCAAATTAGAGAAAGAAGGGTTTTGGGTAGAATAGATTTCCTTTGATAGCGTCGTTGTTTCTTCTTCCACAAACGTTAGTTCATATTTACCTAAAGATATTCAGGATGTGTTAGAGGCGTTCAATTCAGTTTTCATGCTGAATCAGGCTTTGCCTCCCCAGCGAGAAATTGACCATTGAATTGAGTTGATTCCAGGGATAGCTCCAGTCAATGTTCGTCCATATCGGTATGCTCATAGTCAGAAAGCGGAGATTGAGCAACTAGTTGAGGAATTATTGTTGGTTGGTTTTATACGACCGAGCCATAATGCTTATTCAAGTCCGGTATTGTTAGTATGGAAGAAAAGTGGTAGTTGGCGTTTTTGCGTAGATTATCGTGCCTTGAATAAAGTAACAGATCCCAATCAGTTTCCAATTCCGGTGGTTGACAAGTTACTTGATGAGCTACATGGATCTGTTATTTTTTCTAAGATCGACTTGAAATTTGGTTATCACCAGATTCGCTTAGGAGGAGGATATTGATAAGTCAGTGTTTCGTACACATGAGGGGCACTACGAATTTGTGGTGATGTCATTTGGATTATGGAATGCTCCTGCTACATTGCAAACGTTAATGAACAAAATGTTACATCCTTATCTCTGAAGGTTTGTGCTAGTTTTTTTTTATGACATTCTTATTTATAGTAAATCAATCGATGATCATGTCCAACGTTTGAGTACGGTATTGTCTGTACTATTGGATAATAGTTTGGTGGCGAACAGAAAGAAATGTTTTTTTGGAATGAAGGAGGTGGAATATCTTGGTCACATCATCTCTGATCAAGGGGGTGTCTGCGGATCCAACAAAGTTGTTAGTCATTGAAGGAATGGTCAATTCCTAAAAGTTTTTTTTCGAAAAGATCACAAAACTTCTCATTTAAAAGAAGGAAGGGAATACAAAAGGATAACAAACCCGAAGGGAGATCAAAAAGAAAATTACAACAAAGAGATATTTATTTACAACAAGTGGGCCATTGTGGGTCCAAATAAATATAAAACTATCCTTTGTTTGACCTAAAACTAAAAGACAAAAGTGCATCAAAAGCCACCACTGGATAATCCTTTCAAAGTTCACGTTGGAGACAAAAAAGAAGAATAAAAGTCATTCTTTGGAACTTCAAAAGTCTCTATATACTGTCGCCGTCAAAATCCATTCTCAAAGAAGACAAAAAGTTACCACTAAGCTTTCTCTCCCTTTGACAACACAACAAGGTTAGCTTTTTTTTTCTTACTTTTTGTTTCATGGTTCAACTTTCCCTCATTTTCTTAGTTCACCTTCTTTGAGATTTCTTCTCTCTTTTTTTTTTGTTCAACTTCTGTGGTTTCTTCTCCTTTTTTATTTTTTTTTTTTTAGATTTCTTCTCTTTTTTTAGTTAACTTCTTTAAGATTTCTTTGCTTTTTTTTTAGTTCAACTTCTCTGATTTCTCCTCCTCTTTTTAGTTACACTTACACTTTAGTTAAACTCTACCTTCTTACACTCTAGTTCAATCTTGGAGGTGAGGAATCAAGCTATAGGGAGATATGGAACATTATTGATGAAAAGTGGGAGTTCTAACTACACCGACAATTACACGCTGCAGCATACTTTTTTTTAACCCACATACTATCAATCTATTTACAAAATGCCCCCCCAAAGTTGTCAAGACCATGGAGAAACTTACCAGAAATTTTCTTTGGAAAGGTGTTGTACATACCAAGGGATGTCACCTAGTAAAATGGTCAACTGTTATCAAACCAAGCGAAGATGGAGGCCTTGGGCTACGAAGTATCAAATTAAAAAACAATTCCCTACTTTCCAAATGGATTTAGAGGTATGCTAATGAACTCTGGAGGTCTTGTTGTATCGATGCAAAATATGCCCCCTCCCCGCCAAGACACACTTATATGGCAGCCAGACCCAACCAGAACATTGTTAGACCCAACCAGAACATTGTTGGTTAAATCTATTATGAAAGAACTCGCACAACCAATATCCAATAGCCCCTCGCTCTACAGTGCCATATGGATAGCAAAATACCCAAAGAAAATAAAGTTCTTTCTTTGGGAATTATCCCACGGGACCATCGTCACACATGATATCTTGCAAAGAAGGAAGCCATTCTCGCCCCATTGGTGTGTCCTCTGCAAATATAATGAGGAATCACAATCTCTTATGTTCATCATCTGCTCATTTGGATCCATTTTCTGGAATTATTTGAGAACCTCCTTCAACTGGCCTTTTGTTCTGCCAAATGTCCTAAAAAGTCTTCTTTCCATTGCACTTTGTGGAAACCCTTTCAAAGATAGGAAAGGCATAATTTGGGAGAATTTCATGCGGGCTTACTGTTGGACGTTATGAACAAAACAAAACAGGCGCATTTTTCAAGACATAGAGGTCCCCTGTAATCGGCTCTTCGATAATTTGGTTATGTTGGTTCTAACTTGGTGTAAATAAACAACTTACTCTATTTGACTCATATAGCTACAACACCTTTCTATCAAATTGGAGAGGTATCTTGTAATCACCTCACTATTGGCATCCGCCCCTTCCCATGTTATTTCAAATGTCAATGAAATAGTTTCTTTATCAAAAAGCGCATGCACACATACACAAAATTAGCCATAGTTAGCCCTTTATGTCAACGGTAACCAAAGTAGTCGACCAAAAAAATTCGATGAGATTTATAAATTCTCTAAACACCTTAAAGCAATGGCCAGTGACAACTATCAATAACTTACCTCTTTCAGGGTAAAGAGTATTTCTTTCAAGGCCGAAGGCCTGACTGCATCATGAGATATGAGCTTCTGCAGAGATGAAAGTCCAATGACACTCAACTTTATAGTTTTGGCTTCGCATGCCAGCAAAAAAATTCTTAATATGTCTTCATTTTCTGCAATATCACTGGGACTTGACATTGATCGGAGCTGCACATCGATATAATAGAATAATATTAAAAAAAAATTCAAATGAAGGAAATTCCCACACTTTATGCGGGCTACAAGCTAATATCTCGAAGTATAGATAAAGAATTATGTTGCAGCATTCATAACTCATGGACTGATGCTAGTAGGCCGCAAGTTGCAACACTAACCATCCAGCCAGGAGTTTCATTCAACCATAAAGAAGTTGAGATTTATCTCACTGCAAGCGAAATTGATGAAAAATATCCATTTCCCTTGACAATAACCCCGCACCCACATCCACAAAATTGAATCAGCGTATACAATTACAACTCTATCGTGACGCCAATTAAAGGAGCAGTTCCAATTAGAATAATAGACAGTATGGGGTTGGACCTTTAAAATAGCGTGTTCAGCTCCATCTTTAACGGCCGGATGACGGCGGCGAGATTCAACGGACAGCGCGCGAAGATCAGATTCCAGTACAGCCATGAAAGCCATGATAGAAGCTGCGGAGTGAAAGTATTTCAGTGACCAAATGCGGGCTGTGGCATTTCAAAGCGAACTCCTAAAGATCAAACCTGCTGAAAGATCAGGTGAAAGAATGTTTAGATCTGTATCGAGAAATGGCAAGGGAGTGAAAACGGTGAATGTCCAAGAAACACTGTTGAGGTAGACAATTTTGCACGGGCTTCACACGTGACAATGAAATAAACCCATACGTGTGATCATTTTTCACGAGTGAATTTAAATATTAAGAAAATGCCTAATGAGTTTTTAATGGGGGAAATATACCGATAAATAGACCCCCTTTTTCTTTTTTTTGACAAAATAAAATAGACCCTTTTTTTCCTTTCTAATCGAATGGACTAAACGTATCTCCAACTCGTAAAATAAAAAGGTCAAGAATTACCTCAGTACCAAATCGCATAAACCAACTACTAAAATGATGGTCGATAGTCTAAAGAAGTTCTTATCAAAACTGTCATTTAAGCTATTTTAACCTAAGTCATGGGTTGTTTTAAGCTTCATAAGAGCCTCGTCAATGATGGTCATAAGGTCCTTGTTAAGTTCTAGTCGGGATTCTCAATCTGCTAATAAAATTCATTGGATTAATTGGAGTGTGGCTTGTTGATTAAGGTTGCTAGGGGACTCGGTTTTAAGGACCTAGAATTCTTTAACAAAATTTTGCTTGCTAAACAAGCTTCGCATTTACTTTCAAACCAAAACTCCTTCCTCTTCAAAGTTATGAAAGGAAAATATCTTCCTTTCAATAAACTAATAGGAGCTAAAGTAGAGGGGTAGAAGTGCCTTTATTTGGCGTAGAATTATGTGGGGGTTGTGAGTTTCTTAGTTTGAGATGAAGATTTAGCGACGAGAACTCAGTTAATATAGCTTGACAACTAGATCTTGCTTCCATCTACTCTTCGGGTTATTCAAAGAAGTAGCACGAGGGAGGGGAGAAAAAATAGCCTCATTGATAAACCAAGTCGATCCTTCGGATTAAAGCCTTATCTACAAGCGGTAGGATTTAGAGGATGCTAGGATTATCCTTAGTCTGCCCCGACCGAAAATGAACCTTAAAGATTCTCCTATGCGACATTATGAAAAATGGTAAGTTTACGGTTAAATTAGCCTATCACCTTGCCATCAATCTTATCCAATAGCCTTCTACGTCCAATACAAACATGTCATGTAGATGGTGGATAATGGTTTGGAATATGTTGATCCTTAGCAAAATTAAATATTTTACTTGAAAACTCTACAACTACTTTCTTCATATAACAACAAATCTCATAAAAAGAATTATTGGTGGTACTAGCTAATAATGTTCTAGATATGATAGAACTAAAGATAAATAGTTTTAAAAGATATAAATCAAAATGATCGGTGGTTCTAGCTAATATTTTACTTATGCATGTAAACTAGTTATAAAACCAACTATAACATATAAATCAAAATTCATCTATGTAAAATAATTATTAGTGAGATCCCAAAACATTTAAAATACTTAGAAAACCAATAATGATAAAAACAATAGAAATAAATGTGGTTGAACATTTTATAGACTCTAGTGCAACTATTCCCAGAGTAAATGCAGCAACCTGGTCCAAGTACTTGGGAGAAAACCTATATGAAAAGAAGTGAGTTGTAAAACTCAATAAGACTCCTCTTCTCAGAGTACATGTATACAATCATAGAAGCATATCACGTAATACAATACAGGTTAATAAATATTATCAATATTATCAAGAAGTCCACTGACCCAAATCTCTTAAGTGGAAAGTCATGAAATACTAGCACTTCTAAGAGAGATCAATGACCTATGCCAAATACAAGAAAAGTTTATTGGCCAATGCTATATATAAAAAAAAATCCTTTGAATTCTTATGACTTGCTTGAGCAATCTTGGTAACCCGATGCTAATGAGAGAGCCCCTAACGAGCAAGTGTCACTGTCGCACTTCTCGACTCATGCGACGCCATGATCTCACACTTGTCATTGCCATCCTTAGAGGAAAACTCAAACCTCATACTCATATCGCTAATAATTAGTGGCTCATAGGGTCGTTAAGCGAGGTTCTCAATGCCTCAACTATGCTTCATGGAATAGGCAGTCGAATTATCTTGGTCAAGCTTATATTCTCGCACATGCATCTATTCGGCCCACGAGAATCCAAAGTGAGATGGCGGGTCGTCTCTTGATATATGTGGCAACCTCCGTCCCATGGGCTAGGGCGAAATGTCGCCACACCTATGCTGTCCGACAATGTCCACAGATTTCCATTCCTGAAGGAAACCGCCCTAGACACTCGTCTTTTTAGCGCTCACCCACACCATGACACACGCATCTGCCATAGGGTAGCTCACATAGGCCACAAAGCCTAGGGGTGGTGAAGAGCTGGCACTATACCTCCCCCTATATTACATCAGGCACATTTTCAGTATTACACCAATGCAAGTATTTTTTGAAAGGAATCATACGCTAGTGTGGAGCGCCCGTCAGATGTCCGATTGACACCAAACTTGGCAAGCTTACATCTTAGCTTCATACGGACTTCACCCCAAAGCCGCTTATCAAAACTCCATATTGAGCCTTGACATTGTCATGATGGCTCGGGGCCCCATCGTGCCCCCTCTAAGCCTTGACATTGATACCTTGACACCATCTTGGTGTGATGGATGATGTACCATCTTCCTCGATCACATCACGACTTGTTAGGACGTGGATCGTCAGAGCATATTTTATGATTATGACACCAAGCAACCGATTTGCCCTCAAGTCTTGAACACTCGTAAACTGGTGGTAGTAAAAACACCTATCGCAATACGATATCGCCCACACTCTCTATCTCAACATGATACCTAAGATATTATCAGATGAACCCTTTGTAGGTATAGCTAACTGAGTGGCATCACCAATCCATAAGACTACTAGAAGTAGGATATCGCCATTCGTCTCGCATCTAATCAACACCTCTATCTATTACATATACCTAGGCCACATCTTCCATAGACATCGACACGTGGTTCTATTCAGGACAATAATATGTGTAGGGTCCCTTTAGAACATTAAAACGACATGTCATTAATGAGACTACATGAATAGTCTAGTTCTTTTTGGAACATCCCACCCCCTTATAAATCATCAAACTCAAACATGGCTAGTTCCGTTTTGAACATCTTGGCCTAACTCATATCAAAACAGATAAGGGAATGTTAAGCTAGTTCACTATAGAACATTCTGACCTAACATGCATCGGCAATATCTCAAGATAATAACACTATCATAAACACAATACGACAGTCAAAAGTACATAAAGTATAGTAATATCATATTCACATATCAGATGTCATTGAACACAATAGTTAACACAAGGCATTAATCAAGTTCATTTAACATGCATACATGTTATTCAACAACAAATCACAAAAGGTAATGGTTTTGTACCTTGGAAAAAATCCGCAAATAAACCTTCGAGCTCTGAGTCTAACAAGGAAGTCTAATTCTGGAATTCGACCCTAATAAATAAACAAGTTAGAACTAGCACCTAAAATCATAAAAAATAGACATATAATTTTGTGCCCCTTCCCAATACATTTATGGGACCTCGTATTAGGCAAAATCATTTTGCCCTAATCCGAGTTCAATCGACGCCTTCTCTTCTTCATTTCTCATTTGTCTTCTCTCTGGTTTTTATGGAAGCTCTATGGTTTCTATCTTCTTATACTTTTGATTCCTTCTTTATTTCTTAGTTCATTATTTATTAAATATTTTCCTCTTGAAATCCGAATTGTTAGACATGCATTTTGTTGGATTTATGTGATTTTTAGACTATTTCATCTAATCGTTCAGTTGACTACATCCGTTCTTACTCCAGTTTTTTATTTCTCCCTAGATTTGTTCATATCGTCGTCGATAGAGTATGAATCTTGCTTTTTTCTACCTAGATCAAAATTGCATGTACTAGTATACATTTAGAAATCTCTAAATCCCACAAACAGTGACGATGTTGTAGGATCATGCTCGATCTGCCTCGGTTGGAGCCAAATCTGAGGTAAGTTGTTGATACATCCCCGCAAAGGACCCATTTTCGTGATTCACTTCCCAATGAATTTACAAAACATCTTATTCTTTAAGTTCATAAACTTTGTAATTATATACGATGTTTTACTATTTTAAGTGCCTATGTACTATATACTTCAATTTCATGCACCTTTTGTTACTACTTTCTGCTTTTATGAAATGAAAAAATGTAATACTATATCCATGTTTATACTATTCATATTATTTTAACTTACTTGTAAAGCCATGTCAATACCTCAAAAAATGTCCATCACAATTGGACAGTATTGAAAGAAACCACTCTAGTACAATGTTTAATTGAGCTTGTGGCTGAGATTCGATAACGGTACTTTTAGAAGTAAGTATGATAAGCTCCAAGGTTGCTTGGTTTTACAAAGCTAGAGGTTCTTCTAGGATCCTTGTAAAATCTCACAAATATGGAAAACTCAACACTCGATCTCAACCAAGAGTTAAGTTAGAAGAATGATGAATACACTCTTAGATCTCACTTAGAACCTATGATGGTCACTCTTAGATTCTAAGACAACTCACTCTAGAATTAGTTTGATCAAGACTAATCCAATGAATTTATTTTTCATTAAAATCTAAAGCAAGATTTGAAAAAAAGACAACACCAAAAGGGGTCAAGAAAACTCAAAATTTTATTTCAATATTCTCCAAAATGAGGTATTACAAGCCCTTTTCAAGGCCAAAATTCCGTGCATGGCTTGGAATACAAAAGATCTAAAAAAGCTCTTAAATGTACTTTGTGGAAAATAAGACCTAGGAAGCCAAAAGTCAATTGTACATCAATTGAGAGGCTTAAATGCTAGACAAAAGGGTAGATTGAATTTAAATGCACCTAACAAACTCATCTAAAAAGTCTTAATGTAAGGACTCGAAACAACACAAAGTCTAACCCGGGGCCTTAACCTCTTATGCATGAATAACGATTGTTAAACTCATGGAGACATGCTAAATATCTTTTGCATTTTATTGAAATAACTTAATAAAACGTAAGCAGAGTTTTAGGGGTACCCGGAAAATGATAAAATACCATTAAAACCTATGCTAAACATGTCTCAAACCCATTTCATACTTTAAAATCACATAACAACATTAAGCTTAAAACAACTTAAGAAACTAACGCATCTTGCCCATGGTCACATCAGCTTCAGCTCAGCCATCCCGGTCCACCTGTAAATACCTGGAAAGAATCCACAATGGAAAGGGCGAGTTCGCGAAAACTCAGTAAGGGATCCTAGCTCTGGATCTAACAAGAACACATAAATAATCAGAGAAACACTAAGTAACGTGATTACGTAAATTTCCTAAGCCATAGCTCTATCAATCTTTATCTCAACCACGAAACTCATAGCTTTATGACTAACTCGTTCTTTATCACAAATCTTTGTCTTAATGCTTTACCTTTAAACTTGGTAACCTATACTATTGTGAGAGCACCTCGGCGAGCCGAAACAACCTGGTTGCCGCCAGACTTCGAATACTCGTACGAAGGGTAGATCTAGGACCCTCCGCTATGAGATATCTCCCAACTCACACTCCTAGCACGACACCTGGGAAAAGTCAGGTGAACTCTGGGTAGGTATGGCTAATTGGGTGGCTCTCCGATCCCTGACACTACTGTGAAGTAGGAATATCTTCCCCAACGTCCTGCACCTGAACTAAACCCCTAAACCTTGTCCCATTTGGGACCTTCAACTCGATTAAATTTAACGGTCCCTTTGGAACTCCTAACTCATAACACACTACTTGGTTCACATGCTCGGCCCCCGTTGGGATAGCCAACACGTAACTAACACAATAAAACTCACAACTAAACACGTAACAGAAAGTAACGTCCAAAACAGGACCTCGAATCTTAACTAACATGACAACCTAAATATCAGGAAACCGACTCAAGGCATAATACAACAGCCTTAGAAACACTATGTTGAACACATGAAGCAAACAACAATCACGACAAACTCGAAAGACATGCTAGCACGAACTAAGCACAACATATAAAACATCCTAAACTTCAGAAATACACATTCATAGTAAAATACGTCATTCAGTGCTAAACCAATTAAATACGTGCTCAAGATTACCCACAACGACCATATACTGGGGAAATAATCCCTTAGCTTGGCCGAAAACCACTCGTAACGACCCTTGGAACTCGAAGGAAGAATCCCCTAAAGAATCTCCACCTAAAAGGGTCGTACAGGACAAACGGGTGAGAACTAGGCCTTAAAACCCAAAAAAACGGACTCGAGACGTGGGATTTACCTAGGGACGAAGTTCGGATGTTTTCGGTCATCAGAGACGACAGCGGCGCGTGGGCTGGAAGTCGTCGGCTCGTGGGGCGCTTCAAAGAGCTGCTTCGAAAACAGGAACGGGAAGCGCATCAGGTTCGAGTTGACAGCGAGGAGGTTCGACACACGTGCGTCAGGCTCGGGCTGATGTGGACCAATGCAAAGCAGCGAAGGAGACGTCGTCCACTGAATGTGCGACATGTGGCGTGCAGCGGCTGGGGGGCAGAACGGCGCGCGCTGACTGGCGCAGACGACAGTGGCTCCTGATTGGGCGACAACACGGCGCACGTTGGTCGGTTGAGGCGGACGGTGCTGGCACGGCCAATGACGGTGTGACGCATGGCGGCTTATGGCTAGCGCGTCAGTCGGCGGTCGGCGGCGGCAATCATCACGCAATCATCAGTGGCGGATGCACGGCAAACGATGGCGGCTCCTCAGGAATAGTGCTCTGACGGCTAATGATTGAGGTTTGATGGCTTTATGATTGGGGCTCTAAAATCCGTGCAATCATTGTGTATTTATAACCCAATGATTAGGGTTTTCTAAACATTTTTGTCCTCTAGTCTATTTTGTCACTTTCCCTATTTTGTCCTTTGGTGGAAAAATTACAAAAATGCCCCTGTTGACCCAAATCTCCTATTTTGACCAGAAATTCCTGAAAACACCTTTTTGCCCCTGATTTCCTCAAGTTTAAAACAAACCCTCAAGGGTAATTTCGTCATTAACTTCCTGAATTTCTCGAAATAAAATAATATCTTTAATTTCTATTAATTCAAAATAACAGGTTGTTACACTTAAGCAATTATGAGCTTGTTTGACAATGTTTGAATTTTAAAAAGTCCCAAAATTTGAAATATAGAAAATTCCTTCATTAAAAATTCTGCAATGTTGAATTTCCACAATATATGATTTCCTTTGTGCCATCTTTATTCCCTTAATTCCATCTTCATTTTATTCTCTTCTTGACTTGTTGTGCTTATGTTGTAAATGAATTTGGCCTAAAAAAGCTTTGTCTCTTCTTGTGCATTGGCAAGCATTTGAATATGCATTGTATAAGCCTCTTGAATCTTCTTTGCCTTACTCCTTGTAATAGAGTATTCCGGTACATGTAATGGATCGTTGATTGGATTTGTATTAAAGTACCATCATGAACTACTTCGGCTAACACATTAAAAAAATTCATGGGTGTCAGATCACATCGACATCTGTTATAAATTGTCAAGTGAAGGCACTAAGATGCCAATACGAAGCGGCGACAGAGAAGCTTGGAAATGGTTGTAGTGGCTTCGTTGAATGATAACTGCAAATATATAAAAGTAAAGCAATCCGTTTTCGTAAGTTGGGTCAAATTATTCAATATAATCAACTATATTTATAATTGGTTGAATATGTTCATCAAAATTTATTTGAACTTTTCTCTTCTTAGACGCATCCAAATGCAAAAGGGCATGAACAGCAAACCTTTGCCTCATTACGAAGATCTAGCTTATAATTTTGGGAAGGACAGAGCAGGTGGAACGTTCACATAAGAGGCTAGAGATATTATGGTAGAAGATTCTGCTGGTCTACAAGATGAAAGAGGGTGTTCCCAACCCTATTATTTGCCCAACATTCCCATTCCAAAGGAAAAAGATATGGACACACCCACTAGTCGAACAGTGAAAACACCATCTTCTTTTGTCACTGAGTAGCGCAAAAGAGTATCAGAGAAGCAAGAAATGATTGACACTCTATATGTCGGACTGAACATGCAATACACTGAAATATGTAAGATTGCTGATGGGCCAAAAACAAAATTGAAACGGATGAATAAAAAGAAAGTCTTGAAATAATCTACGGTTGATATAGGGCTCCGTGAATTATTCCCACTACTGACCACTCTAGAGATGATTTTGTTAATTAATATTCCGTTTAAAGACTTGGAACATTGCATTTCAATTTCAATTAAAAAAAATCAACTCAGGTTAACTTAACATTCATAACAAACATAGTTTAACTTAACTCTACTTAACTGAATCATACTTAACTTAATTCATGCCACAAACAACAGTTATCTTAACTAAACTTCGCGTAACTTAACCTCTGCCACAAACACAGCTTAACTTAATACTCCTCTTAAATTAGCTCTTTTTTAACTTAATATTTTCCCCAAACGTGCCCTTAATATTTATTAAGTACATAGTAATTAAATAGAATTAATGAATATATTTGATATATTAATAGAATTGATATTTATTAGATAAATATTAATTTGAAAAATCTTTTAATGAAAAAATATTGAGAATATTTATTAGATAAATACTAAAATAGTTTTCTCTAATATCTTTTGATATTAGATATTAAAATGTATTTATTCTCTTCTAGTTTGAATATCCTACTTCTAATATAAATAGAAGGCCTAAGAGGTCTTCATTCTCATCACATCCTCTTCTGAGTAACTCATCTCTCAAACAAGAGAACTCTCTCAAAAGTTGGGTGTTCTTGTTTTCTCCTCCATGGTCAGACCTTTCATAAAGTTATCCCAGCTCCCTTCTCTTAATGCTTCCCACCAAGTACTTAATGTAGCAAAGAAGTCATTGTTTAGAAGATTAGAGGAGATCAATCAAGAAGTTCTATGAGAATAGATCAATCCTACTCAACATAAATATCCGTCATATTAGATCAGAAACGTCATTCAATGTGAGTATGAATTTATGAGCAACATGTCAATCTCCTAGGGTAAATGCATTTAGATAATTAATGAGATGAATTACGTTAATTTTTTTGTAATCATACACTTCAACACATTAATTGCATTTTCCTACCTTATATTCCAACAATTACATTACATCATTGATTGATAGAGGGAGTAAAAATCCATCACATCTCCAACCATGATGGTGTCATGAACCATTATATCATCTAAAGCCTATAAATGGTGACACATAGCTGTTCTAACTAGATTATAGCATGCTCTAACAACATGGTACATTATCCTAACAAGATACTACACATCACAAAAAAAAACTCACTAACATGATGAATAAAAGTAATCAAAACACATCCTCACAAAATAATGCATGCAATAATTCACATCACTAAACATACTGGACATTTAATCGTCCTAAGTATTGACATGCTAGAGATACACATACAGGCATAAAACTTGTCAGTTTATCATATAAATACAAGCAAACATAGCAAGACAATGTACATGGTCCACACAACCCTTGATGAGAAGTTTTTACCTAAAAAGAACCACGAAATTCTCTCAACAAGTCTTAAGGAAACACCATAAAACTTCATACACGCAAACATAGAAAAACAGATAAATTAGACCTCGGATCACTAAACGAACTCCAAAAAAGGATTCAGGAAATCGAAACTACCCTTAAATCCAAAGTCAGACTAATTGGCACAAGAAACGAGGTTGTAGCTTATAGGATCAACAACGGTAGTGTGTGAAATCAACAATGGCGAAGGGCTCCAAATGCGGCTCCATGCCCATTGACAATGTTAGCAACTTAGTGAGTGTGAGGCAAACATGTGGCAGCGTGCAGATTCACAGTAAAGGAGTAGCAGACACGTGGGTGTAGGGGGCTGGGAGAAACGTCAATGATTATGTGTGACGAGGATCCACGTAGGCGTCTATGTTTGTACGACGAGAGGCAGATACTTGTCAGCAAGAAATGAAAACACGAGCATCATGGAAAATCAAAGGCGATGGGAATATTTAGTGTCACAGTCTGCAAGTGGTTAGCTCCCAACTTCTTAAAGTGCGAAGAATGAAGAAGAGCGTTAGAATTTGCGTGCGCCAATGATAATGCAATGGTGAGAGATTAATTACAAATTATTATGGTTTTATTGCCTATGATTGCCCACTTTTAAATAGTGATTACAAAATCATTATTCTAAGTGTCCTTTATTTTTATTTTATTATTTATATTTTTTTTTAAAGCTGCAAAATTATGAAAAATGCCTATAATCATGAAATTTTCCAAAAAAAAAAATGACGCAAAAACAACATAGTATACTATTTTTTTCATAAAAAATATTTCCTACATAAGGTTTCAAGCATTTTAGATATACACATCAAATTGTGATAAACGATAAGTCGCAAGGTGTAACAGCCCGAAATTTTTAATTTTATTAGAAAATAAAGCTATTTATTTGTTTCGAAAAATTCGGGGAGTTATTGACGAAATTACCATGCAAGGTTTGTTTTAAACTTAAGGAAACAATGGGAAAAGAGGGTATTTTCATAATTTTCGGGTCAAAATAGGAGTTTTGGTCAATAGGGAAATTTTTGTAATTTTGTCACTAAAGGACAAAATAGGGAAAAGGACAAAATAGACTAAAAGACAATTAGGAAATCATTGGGTTATAAATACCCAATGATTGCATAGCTTTCAGAACTCTAATCATTCATAAATTAAAGTACAATCATTGGCGTCGTCGCACGATTCCCGAGGAGTTGTCGTCTTCCGTGCAGCCACCGCTGATGATTGCAGCCGCCGACTGACGCGCCAACGGTGAGCCGCAACGCCTCATGCCACCGTTGGTCGCGCCAGTGCCGCCCGCATCAGCCAACCAGCATCTTCCTCTCATCCCATAACACAAGTGTTTCGCAATCTAACCCTGAACCCTTACCTATAGAAGTATAGCTCATGGTTATGGTGAAAACAACAAAAAGAAAGTGTAACGGAGAGTAGAAGATATTATGTGTATACATGGGCTGGGTTGAATAGAGTTGAGAAGAATTATATATAGGATCAACCCAATTTTTTGGCTTGGCCAATTTACCAACCGATCCAACTCTATTTCTTAAAGCAACCGAACCTAACCCAACCCAACTCTTATATTTTCAGGTTGGGTTAGATTTGACCATCGGGTTATTATGTTTCTAAAATATAGAATAAATTATTTATTGTTTCAAATAATATTTCATTGAGGTGGTAAAGTTTTAATCAACATAATATACTTGTCAAAAAAAATCCACATAATAGCACAAGTTATATAAATATATCCTATGGTTAATGAACAAGTTATAAATCAACCTAATATTTCATTCATAAATAAATATATATATATATATAAAATGGTAGCCAGCTTGTACAGAATTCCTTCTCTCTCGAGACCAGCCTCCAAAAGAGCAACGTCTTCTTTCTAGTCGTTTATCCCATAAATGAAGCTTTTATAGGTCAAGTCCCTATCAAAGATCAACGGCCAAGATCTAGGACAACTTGCCTCGAATTCCTCTCCCATGTATGCCACCTTCATGTGTTTGAAGGGCAAAATCCCTTGATTACGTGAATTGGACTTTGCACGTGTTGAAATTATGAGATGTCTCGAAATTGCTAAGTCTTGAGAGAATAATGCTCCTGGCATTGTTTTAAGATGCATCATTTTCCTCAAATATTCTTAATGCTTGTTTTTTCAAATCCAATTTGGAGAACTACTTGAGCAGCTTTATGCATGAATTTCACCTTTAACTAAAAGTTGCCAACATTCCAACAACCTGAAATATGAACACGAGTTAGCAGGAACTTGGCCTCTTTAAACATCATAATTAATCATCTTAACGTCTAAGATTTCTATTTCTTTTCAGCTTTGGCCTTCAAATGATCATATGATTGTAAATATATAAAATTCCTTGAACTTGGGCAATTCTAGTTATTAAATTTATGAAAGTGGGGTTTACCTTATTCTTAATAGCATTTTGTCCATACTAAATTTTTCTTTAAGTTATACTATAATTTTTTTTTCCGTGCATGTTTTTGTTCTTTTCATTTTAAGCATGAGATAAGCATCAAATGGTGAAGGTTAGGGTTAAGTGTGCGTCATATGTAGTTTTGGGGTAAGAGGAAGGCGTCAAATAGTACATGATAGACATTTTAATTAAAAACATGTTTTGATTGAACATTCATTCATGTTTTCTTTACGCTAGTTCTCTCAAGATAGAAGTGATTAGAGATCTACTATCCTTGTTAATTAGCTTCAATGCTTGACTACTTCATTGCTTAAAAGAGAATTTGTGGTTTTCATGATGCATACTTCTTGACAATTAAAGAACATTGAGTTTTGTGTAGTGTGGATTTCGCTTCTTTTCAAATCCTTATTCTATTATGCATGTCGCTAAGTGTCACGATCCAACTTCGTTGTCGTTGCAAAGCGACCGTGAGGCACTTGCTCTAACCCGTCGAGCAAGTCAGTCAAACGAAAATCGCAGAGCGGGTGGCACGACAGGGCCAACCTCCCCCACAAGCTTCGAGAAAGGTTTTCGAAAGAGA
>JBBMEG010000009.1:1278944-1297550 GCA_037832605.1 Cyclanthera cordifolia | reverse complement strand
AACATATATATAAGATAGAGTGGGCTACTCCTCTCATTGCCAATTGGTTTTGAGATGGATGCCTACACTTTCTAACAGGTATAAAAAAAGATTATTGTGTTTGAGATTAATGAAATGATTATGAGGAGAATAAAATAATGAGTATGATGAGAGTGAAAATTTGTTATGAAGAGAAGAAAAGAAAATTTGTTATGAAGAGAATAAAAGGTTGTTATGAGGAAGAATAAAACATAGTTATGAGGAGAATATAAAGATAATTTTGGGGAAACACGATTGTAGTGGAAATGATTCTCAGTGGCCCGAATACCAAGAATCATCCTCATTCACATTCTCTCAAATTTCATCTTGGTGACCCAAACACACCCAAATATGTTTAATGGATGGACACGTGAGTTGCATGGTGTTTTAACTAACAAATATTAATGGTAAGTTTATTTATTTTAAAAAAAAGTCTCATGTACATTATTTGCTTACTTCTGTGCTATGAGAACATATACTTTAGTTTGAGTAACTTATTCGTGTCTGGTAGGTTCGATACAAAATTTGTGTGCAAATTAATTTTAGTTGATGCATTGAGCAAAATATGTGAAATTTCCCCATTCAATATCATTCATTTTGGATGTGTGAAGCTCTGGTAGGCTATCACCTAAGTACATCGTGAGATTTAAAAGCATTTTATTCATCTTAATGCCTCTTTTTAGCCAATTTTCAAAGTAAGTTTCCGGAATCCCAGTCCCTCAGGATTTTTATCACTAACGTATGTCTGTGGATATACATTATTGTTGTAAATGACAGTCTTTATAATTCTTATGATGTCCATTAGCTGTAATAACTATATTATATTATTATTGGCTTTTGTTTTATGATTGGCCTTTCCCTGTATACATCATGATACATTTCATTTGCCTTACTTAAAGTTGGATCATTGTCAAGAAACTATTATTAGAAGATCTTTTAACTCCTTTGCAGTTGTTGAACTTTTAGTAGTTCAGTAAAATGATAATTCATTTCTTATTAATAGAACATAAAATAAGAATATTATGCAAAACTGGTTTTAAAAGGCTCATTTAGTTGGTGCACACTTCTACTTAAACCAATTGAAATGAATATTAATTTCTGCTTTCAGGGAGTTCTTGGTTGATCTAATGGCAGCTCCTGGAACACTTATACCAGCGGACATTTTAAGTGTAAAGGACACTGCTACCTTTAAACCTTACAACCCTAAAGTGAGCAAAGTTCCCTCTCTTCACCACTTCAATGATGTTGGAATTTCTACCACGTCACCATCACATGAGGAAGGCAGCAATCAGAACTTTGAAGCAGAGGCTAGCCCACTGGATGGGAAACTGGGCTATGGAAGGACAGAGTCTGTGCCTTCCAGCTCAGGTGCGCGTGATAACATTTACCTTTTTTTTTCTGCAGTACCTGCTTGAATTACTCCTGATTAATTGAAAAATCTTTTCTTCTTAGGTACTGGGACTTCTCGGTACAAAGGGGCCCATTCAGGTGATAGTAATGTTAGACTGAATGTCAATGTAGTTCCATTCGGTCAAAGCTCCGAGGATTCCAAAAATCTTTTTGCAGATCTTAATCCTTTCCAAATAAAAGGAACTGGTAAAAGCTTCATTCTTAACAAATCCTCTGATAATAGATTTGAGGAGCTCCAGAAACCTACTATTGGACATCCTCCTGCTCCGTTGTGGAAAAGTCGGGTTGCTTTCAATGCAGTTCCAAAGAAAAAAGAGTACGATTATATGGAAGGCCGTTTTCCAAGAATTAATCTTGGATCTAACGATCATAATACGACATTGTCTACTTCTGCCAGCACTACTGTCTCTGAAAGTGTCAATCTTGGTGGTTTAGGAACATCCATTGACTCAAGTGTATCCACTAGAAGTCCTGAAGTTGAAAGTTCTTCATCTTATATGAACTCGTGGCCAACATCTACCGTGATTGAGCCTAATATGTTTCCTTTGATTGACCAACAGAACAGAAAGGCCAATGGAGAACATTCTGGAAGTAAAGACTTTCTTGATGAAAAGGTTGATACTGTTGATGGACGAGATAATTTGATCAGATTTGATAACCAAAGGAAATTCACGCATGACAAATCTGTCGATACCAATTTAATATTGAAAGATCCGGGAAGTCCCATCCTGTCCATCGAACCAAGTTTGAATAGGTTTGAGAAAGTTTATGATGATGTGGATGTAGGCCAATGTGAAATACTATGGGAGGACCTCATTATTGGTGAAAGGATTGGACTAGGTACTCTATTGCTGATCAGAATCTTTTTATCTATCTCACAATCATTATAGGGGCACAAGATAGAAATAAAATACTTATTGCCTCATAGTCATGTCATGGTCAAACTTGTTGATAATGGTTCTCTCTTCTTGTAATTGTTTAAACGATTGAAATAGTTTATTAGTTTACCTTTAGTTTCTGGAGTTCTTCATTCTTTCTTCTTTTAATTTCATGCTTTCTTTATGTAGGTTCATATGGGGAAGTTTACCATGCTGATTGGAATGGCACAGTGAGTTCTATTAACTCTATTTCTATGTTTCCTATTCAATGGCCAGTCTTCCAACCTTCAATTTTTCATTTGGCTGCGATAACATGTCTGATTTAAGTGTTATTTTCTATGGATAAAATCCGGTGATTCAACTTGATACTCATTAACTCTTTTAATATTATAAAATACTTGAATTACTATATTGAAAATTATTAAGCTACCAATAAACCCCGAATTATTGTGTTAAAACTATTTAACTACATTAAACCAAAAGCTTGGACTAATTAGGTACAGTTTTTTAACACACTAATTAATTTGATTTGCAAAACTAAACCCCCAAATATTTATGTGGTTGTCGGCGAAGCTTGCATGTTGAGAATAAGGAGAATTCAAATGATATTTCCCTCAAATTTTGAAAGATGGTCAATGATGAGAAAGAAGATGCCAATTTGTTGCGATCGAAAACATATGGTGCATGAGGAAAGAGCTTGATGCAATGCCTGAGAAGAAAGGCGTTTGAAGGAGAAATTATGCCAGATCATGATCAACATCAAGATGCCAAGTCGTCGCCATTGGAAACATTGGGGGAAGTGTTGTCGAAAATTGTGTCAAAGGATAAGTTGTCATCAAGGACAATGCCTTGTGCTCATGTCACGACATGATCAACACTGTGATGCCAAGTTGTTGATGGGAGCATCGGAGAAACGCGCTTGAGAAGAGAAAATTTGCTAGAGAAGGCGTAGGATGATGTGAGTGACCGGAGGAGTGGCAAAGGTGAAATCATACTAGTGGACAAGGATCTCATTGGAGGCACGAGGAGATGTGAACGGTTAAAGGAGAAGGAGCGACATCCAATGTCACAATGGTGAAAATGAAAACACGATAAGTTATGTGATGTCGTCAAACCCACTAGGAGAACACACAAGTGGCAGAGGAGAAAGCACGAACAGAAAATGGCCGCCAGAATGGGAAGTACACAAGAGGAGATGCATTTTGTAGAGGGGAACATAAAAGGGAACATTTCCTCCCTAATGCTGGAGAGGTGTGACCCTAAATGGAGGAAAGAAAAGGTAAAGTTTGTTAGGGTTTGTGTTGTGAGCACTTGAGAGGGGAACTTTTTGCATGATTCTTCAAGTTCGATATTGTGAAAGTTTGAACAATGGTTGAATGTAGGACTGACTACTTAGCTCTGATCACTTTGGACGACATGTCTTTACATATTTACAAAATGATACGGTATTATCTTGTTTTTAGATTCATTCCAAATGGCCATACCATTGAAGATGTTGCCCTTATTTTTATACCAAGTATTTTTCCTACTATATGTAATCGACGTGGACTGTATTTGCATCCGTAACAGTTTTGCCTCAAACACACGTTCATTGAGTCTCTATGATTAGTAATGCCCGTTTTAGTCTTGTTGGTGTTTGTGAAATTACTCATTACTGGATATTTCTTTTAATTAGCCTTTTCGACTGTTAATGTAATATGGGGAAATTAGTTAGACTCCTTAAATGGGGTTTGGTTCTTTTATTTTAACTTCCCCTCATCAATAAAGAATTTAGTTTTCATTTAAAAAAGTCTGGAGGAACCCTTAAAAGTTAAACCCAAAAGGGCTAACTTAAAACTCGATTAGAGCATTTGCCTTCTGCCTTCTTGATTGTATATGATAGTCCCCATCACTCAATAAGCTCAATTGTTTTCCATATTCTCCTTCTCGTACCCTCATTTTGTCCCACCACAGTCACTGACAGAAACTCGATAATTAAATTCCTTTCTGACTCTTATTATCCTTTTTAGATTTATACTGGATATTTCTTCTTTTTGTCCCACCTTAGTCACCGGAAAAAACTCAATAATTGAATTATTTTCTGACTCTTATGATTGTTTTTAGATTTATATGCCTAGGTAAATAATAGACTTACTGAATGAATTTTCTAACCTAAATTCTATTTGGGTGAGAAAAATTGGAAAAACAAGATTTTCTTAGAGGTGTTGAAAAATCGTCTTGGGCCCCATTAAATTTCATGTTTCTTTTTGGGCTACAATATCTAAGCATTTTTGTGATTGTTCTATAGACTTTATTTTTACTTGATTGGAGAATGTACGGCCTCCCTCTTTTTGTGGTCTTCTTTTTTATGTCCATGTTTTCCTTTTGTATGTTCTTTCATTTTTATCTCAATGAAAGTTTTAGATTATTATTAAAAAAATAAATCTAGCATCTTTGATGTTAAATTGATGATTTGCAGGAGGTTGCCGTGAAGAAATTCTTAGACCAGGATTTTTCTGGCGCTGCTTTAGCTGAGTTCAAAAGAGAAGTAAGTGGATCAATTACTTCCATAGAGAAAGTATACTTATGAATGCATAACTTCGTGATTTTCTTTTACATGTTTATTAGTTTATCAATGGAACTTCTTCAATCGTATTCACATCTTGAGTATTTGCCTTCTTCGAAGGCTTTTGCAAGTACTCTTGACAACCAAACGTAATTTGGCAAGTCAAGATTGTTATCTCGTGAGAATAGTCAAGGTGGACGTAAGCTGGTCCAAACACTCATCGATATAAACAATATAAAGTAAAATTGAATACAAGGCGACTATTATTGTGCATGCATCAAAAATGTGTTAAGCACAATAATGGCATATTGAATACACTCACGAAAATTTTGTGAGTGCAATATATAAAAATTCATAAGCTAAGTTTTCTTTTAGTAAGAAATTGAATCATTTAGAAAAGAAATTGGTTTGGATCTTTATTGATGTTATGGTTTTTATTATTATTATTATTTTTTTAATATCAGTGACTGTCTGTGCCAGCTTGCGCGCACTTCAACTATTGTCATGGGACATACCGCTTGATCTTACAACATTTGGATGTCAAGAAAACTCATAGGAAATTAATTCCTAAGTAGGTGGCCACCATGGATTGAATCCATCACCTTAAGCACCCTAAAACCCTTCTTGATCACTAGGCCACTTCATGTTATGGTATAAAATATTGAGTATCTTTAATCCTCGTGATTCTTTAAAGGGGTGTTTGTGGCAAAAAGGTTAAATGGGGAGAATGAGTATGAGGATGATTTTTTATGTTTGGATCGGATCCTAAACCCTAAATTATTCTCCCCATGATCTTAATTTTCCATAAGAGGTTTTTTGTTCTCCTCATGCCCACTTTTTACCTCTTTAATAACTACTTTTATCTCATTGTAACTACTTTTCACTCACCATTTATTTTCTTCATAATAATTCTCTTCATCCTAAATACAAGTTATGATTCTTTCCATTATCATTCTTGTCATCCCAAACGCAGATAATCATTATTCTCTATATTGTCTCTCTAATTCTCATTCTCTCCTTAATCATTCTCATTTTCTTTGCCCCAAACACCTGGTGTCTGGAGCAAAGGGATGAAATGAGGAGAATGAACGATAATCATCCTCCCAGTAATTGCATTTCCTCATAATCATCTTTTTATTCTCCTCTCAACAACTTTTATTCTTTCTATAACTCTTTTTTATTCTTTCACTTTCATCATACTCGTTATTTTATTTTCCCTATTTCTATCCACTGGTCTCCTAAACTATGAAATCCAATCGTCCCCAGAGTTTTGACTCCCACTCATCTCTTCACTCTCCAATCCAGATGATGTCGTAAGCCTTGATCCTTTTCTCCCTTGATTCTTCGATTAGACTACCACTTCTCACCGTGAATCCAACCTTCACCATCTACATTTTTTTTTCTTTTTCTGTTTCTAGTTCTAATTAGTCAAAATATGCAATTTTATGAAGTTTGGTGTTGCTGATTTGATTGTCAATTTGTTTTCTTGGATTTCGAGACCTGCACAACTTAATGAACAATAGTTAATATTAGAAAAGTAGTAAAGTGAATGGTCATTATACTTCCATCTTGGTTCAATCAATTCTAGGAAGCACGGACACTTCTATTTTGACAACGTATCCGTGTCGGACATGACACTTCTAGACACTCTTCAGTCTTCGGACATGTGTCCGACTCTCAAAATTCTGTGTCCTCTTTTATTATTATTATTTTTAATTTGGACACACTATGGACACCCCCATTTAAGACTTGTTTGTTTCAAGTTGGTGGAGGCCGTCGATGACGACATCCACTAAAGATAGATGTACTAAAATGGAAAAAAAAAGGAAAGAAAGAAAGAAAATATAGTGAAGAAAAAAAATGAGGTAAAAACTAAAGTATTTTGAGATTGTTTAAGGTAGGCTTATAAATTTTGATTTGTGTACTTTTAGTATGCATTTAAAAAGTGATGAGATTTTGTTCTTTATTGGATTTAAATGTACTCATATAACTAACTACGTGGGTTAACTTCATATTCATCCTTATTTTTTTTCATAGTTAGTAAATTTTTTTAATATTTTGGATTTTATCATTTAATAGTGTATCATATAAAATTATAATAAATAACGTGTCTTCGATGTATCCGTGTCCTACAATTTAAAATAATGATGTGTCTACGTGTTCGTATTGTGTCGCGTTTGTATCTCGTGTTCGTGCTTCTTAGCAATCAATTATCTTTAACTATAGACTTATACTATTTTTTTGTGATGTAAGGTGTTGATAATGCGACAGCTACGCCATCCAAATATTGTTCTTTTTATGGGTGCCGTCACTCGTCCTCCTAACCTTTCCATCGTTACTGAGTTTCTTCCTAGGTATGAGTTCTGTTATGTTGAAGTTTCTCAATTAATTAATCCTCATCCTCCCTCCCACAACGAGGAAAATGAAAAAGAAGAATAAAGAAGGAAAAAGAAAAAGAACGAAGAAAGAAAATAAGAAAAAATATATATTTTAGATCATTCACGTGTGCTTTTTGACTGAAAAGTTTTCTTGATGCAAATAAATTCCAGAGGAAGCTTGTACCGAATCATTCACCGCCCACATTGTCAAATTGATGAAAAGCGGAGAATAAAAATGGCCCTTGATGTGGTTTGTGAATAACTTTGAATATCTTAGTCAACTATTGTTTTAGAAAAATATCATCTCCTAAGTTCTGTATTCAACGGCAGGCAAGGGGCATGAATTGCTTGCATACAAGTAACCCAACAATTGTTCATCGAGATCTGAAGTCACCGAATCTTTTGGTTGATAAGAACTGGAATGTGAAGGTATAGTATAATGCTTTTGTTATTGCTGGTGCTTTACGTTTATGATTCTATTAATCACTACTTCTGTGACTTATTCATCGAGATCTGAAGTTGCCCAATTATTTTTCTTCTTTTAAATGAATACACAAATGCTATTAATATGAATTGATAACGTACAGAGGACGACAGAGAGATTAATGATAATAGTAATAATTTTACCTAGGGTTACCAGCTATTGGGTAATCAAGAAACAAAGAGTACGAACAAAAAAAAAGCCTTAGCTTGTGAATCTAAAGAGATACCTTTCTTAAATCATTCTGAAGATGATGGCTCAGTGAGTTAATTACCAAACTCGAATTATGCCATGGCCCATAGGCATGAACTTGTTTGTGGCTTTCTAGTTTCTATGAGAGCTTTTATTTGCCCAGAAGGATTGAGTTTGGCTCCTTCAGGTCGAAGAAAAAGCTAAAACAAGCCAAGTCCCACTTTACAAAGAACGTGGGCTATTCACACTGATATCTATGGATAATATGATTTTAGATTCTTAAAAATGGAAAGGGAATATTAGAATTTGTTACAGCCTTTGTTTGAGGAATGATTTTTTCATTGTGTAGGTGTCAGATTTTGGGTTGTCACGTCTGAAGCACAACACATTTTTGTCATCCAAATCAACTGGAGGAACGGTGAGAAAGAGATCATTTTGATTTGTGTACTTCAAGCGTTTTCTTCAGTTATATCATTTCTCTCTCATTTGATTTCCATGTGTTAGCCTGAGTGGATGGCACCAGAGGTTCTCCGGAATGAGCCTTCAAACGAGAAGTAAGTTGGATTTCTATGGTGTTAGTCCTCAAGTTCATTTTCAATTCACGTTTGAGCTTGGTATCTATGCTATCGATCCTTCATTATAAAACACATTCTAGGTTGATGGTTTGTTGTTAATGGATGGAAGCCAATTTCTCTTAAAAACCATGTTGAAGATTGTTGAAATAAATAGGAAGGATAGGATTGGCACCTTTGGGTATTAAGGAATAATAAAAGGACATATGAGCAGGCTAGAAATTTAGTTAGAGGATTGTGGTTATAAATAGGAGAGCTAGCAATAGTATTTGACATCTAAGCATTGTATGAGAATTAAAGCTTCATAGATCTCAAAATTTGGGAGGGTCCAAGTACCTTGAATTACTTGGTTTATCATGTATGCGTTATGTTTTATGAATAATAGATTTGGGTTTTATCAAAATAATAATTAAGAATCGTGTTGATTATTCAATTAGAGAGGAAAAACATACTCTTAAACTAACATCCCATGAAAAATGACAAAAAAAAAAAAAAATCAAAATTCCTCAGCCAAAGAACTCCATCTAGTAGAACTTGGGCTGGGAAACCGTTGAACATAATTCAGTGGATATTTTGTTTTCTTGCAATGTGGCTGAGATACTAGAGAATTATCTCAGGTGCGATGTTTATAGCTTCGGAATCATTCTATGGGAACTTGCGACGTTGAGACTGCCTTGGAGTGGGATGAATCCTATGCAAGTTGTTGGTGCAGTAGGTTTCCAGAATCGACGACTCGAGATACCGAAGGAAGTGGATCCCAAGGTAGCCAGGATAATCTGGGAATGCTGGCAAACGTAAGTTGTGTGTGTGGGTTTTTTTGTTTGTTTTACTAGCAGCACTAAACACAGCAAGTTATTCAATTCCGTCTGTTCAAGCCGTTGAATGCTTTTCCATGGTTTTATTTTTGCCAGAGATCCAAACTTGCGCCCCTCATTTGCACAATTAGCCAATATTCTTAAGCCACTGCTGCGACTCGTCCTGCCACCGCATTCAGACCAGTCGAGTTCATCGGCGCTGCAAGAAGTTTCTGTAAATTCTACACCTTGATTGATTAGTCTTATTTTTCTCAACTGTGAATAAGGGAACTCTTCTTGGTTTCCCCCTGAGTGGGGTGTATTGTATATTTTTTTTAAAATGTAAAACCAAGTATTCATAGTGAAAAAAAAAAAGAAAAGAAAAGAAAAAGAAATGAAAATGCTTTTAGAGGTAAATAATAAGGATGAAGATGTAATATTTTGTTTGCACATGAGTCACCTGTTGGTGGTTTTCACACAGGATGTGTGAAGCTCTTTTCGTCTCCCATAGATAATCCAGAAGTGTGAATTGAACGTAAATTTTCGTTTTGCTATTTGACCCTTTCTAATCATCAAACGGTGTTGAAACAATTTCGATTCTGAACTTTCGTGAAATTAATATTTTTTTCTTTTTTGAATTCAACGTTATTTGGGATTGGGTTTGTGAGGGGGTTTTCGTAAACTTCTTGCGCTAAGATTATGGGTAAAGTTACGCAGTGTTTGTCAGTTAAGCTAAGATGTTAAGGGCTGGTTTACTAACGATCTTATTTTTTTTTGTTTCTGTTTTTAATTTTGGAGAAATAGTCTTGTTTAGTAACCTTCGAGTTTTTTTGTTTCAAAAAATAAAAAGAACATTTCTAAAAATTGTGTAGAAAAATGAGGGTTGTTTTGTTACTAAAAAAAATTTCTTAAAATTATGCAGTAAAATGAGAAATTACTAAAAATAGTTTTCTGGTTCTCTCTCTTTTTTTTTTTAAATATGGATTTCTTATTTCCTTTATTAAAAAAAAAAACTGCATTTCCTTGTTCCTATTTTTTATTTTTATAAAAAATAAGAAATATAAATGGTTACCAAACACATTATTGTTTCTCATTTTAAGAAAATAAGAAATAAAGAACAAGAAACGGGAACTAAGAAACGAGAAACAAGAAACATGAACGTTATTAAATGAGATCTAAGTTAATATGTGTTTGGTGAACAGATTCACGTAATTTGAGTTAAGTTAGCTAGTTTATATGTGTTTGATGGGGATTGACAGACCTATAAGTTGAGTTAAATTAAGGTTTAATTGATATGTAAAGTCAAGTTGAGTGTGGTTAATGAGTCAAGTTCATTTGCATAAGTTATAAAAGAGAAATATATATATATACACACACACACATCTTGAGTTTTCATCTTGTTGGGAGTTGGAGATTCGAATCCGTCATCTCATGGTCCTTTCGTGTACATTGATGTCATGCTGCTGCTCTTTTGGTACTATCAATTTTTTTTTTGTTAAAGTTTTAACGGAATTTTTGTAAATATATATATATATATTTATTTATTTATATATATATATATATATATTTATTTATAAATAATAATATATTATCTATTTTAACTTTTAACTTTTAAATCATAGCCATTTATTTTTAACTATCCTTTATCTAATGACCCAAATTATAAAAAGAAAAAATTAACATCTTTTCTTCATATTTAAACTCAATATTCTTCTCCAAAATATATTATACTACAGATATTGGAGAATAACGTAGAAATATTCATCTGATAAATATTTTCTCCTCTTTCGTAAAATTTTGAAAATTTAATCTTCTCTTATAGGGGGACATAATTTCCTTTTACGTCTATGGGAAGTGGATTTTTTTAATAAATCACATATAATTGATTTAATTCTTTTAATTGATATTTTTCCAATAATGTCAATCTCATAATGTATCTATTATATTATTTTTCTAATAAATGTCAAAATTAATATATAAAATATACCAATCAACCATCTATTTAATAATTATCCAATAATGATTAATACAATTAATATATCCAATATATAAATTATTTATCTTTAATTAAATAATTATCCAAAAATTATTTACTTAATTAATATGTTCAATATATTAATTATTTCTCTTTAGTATTTATCCAATAAATATTAACCTATTATATATCCAATATATTAATAACTACGTTTAATAAATTAAACTTAAGCTTCAATTGTCCAACGTAATTAATTAGTAAGTTTTAACTCTTCAAACTCACTCTTTAACTAAACAATCTCCTAGCAAATATGAGCTAGCTTGGGGACTGGTGGACTTATAGGTTTAAAACTAAAACGATTCGGGATCCAATCCTTATTCATTAACATCATATACTTATTCTACTAAAGTTTGTGCTGAACTCTTTCGTATTATAGGACAAGTTATGTTCACAGATATAATCGATCCATCTGTCATATGATTTTTCACGAGCTTGTTCGTAATTCACATATATGACAAGAAATTCATTTTATCCATATGATTATATCTTTCTTCTTAAGCGCCACTGATTCTTCTACTAAACAAGTTATTTATGGTTAAACCATAAACTAGCGAACTAGTGAGAGGCAAATACCATTTATTCAATCCCTAACATACCTAAATCAATACAACAAGTATATTTATATTGACTCGAGTGGGAGTGATAGAGATAGGTTCTATCAATTGGTACTAGAGCAACGATCCTCGATGACTATTTATATGGAAATCCAAATGGAGGTCTTAGAATGTGATACAAATGATGAAAATGAATTACATAGATTGATGGATGATATCGTATAGAAGTTGAGAGAATTAAGAAAAAAGGATTAAGCTGAATACAAGGCGCAAGAAGCACGAGAGAAAGAGGAAAATATGTTGAATCTCGAAGCCACTTTGTTGGAGGAAAAAGATAAAAAATAAAGAAAATCATTCCTCAACTAAAATATTTCTTCAATAAATAAGCAAGTTTTACAGAAAAAAACATTTATTCTAGGCAGAATGGTGATCAAAAGTGGACACATAGAATTCTGTTGTAAAGCAGAAACATACTAAACGAGAGTTAGTTGATTCGGCCAAAGTATGCCCGAGAAATAAAGAAGTGAAAGGCATAAATGGTGGATAAGAAGTTGTCAATATTTGCAGATATACAGAGAGGAAAATTAGAAGAAATAATATCACAGTATGGAAAACGAAGATTCGGTTGAAAAAAAAGGAAAGCAAAAAGATTTGGAACTTGGCTAGAGAAAAGGAAACTTCACGATAAACAATCATTGGAACGGCGAAAAAAGCGAGCTTGAATAAGAAATAAAATGCAAGGGACTATTTTTTCCATGACCATTTTCGACCGTCGTCTCTGTCCAATGGATGTTGTCACCAACTTTGGTCACCAACAAAATGGAAGAATGGTAACCGACAATTGGTTTCACACAACTTGGGCAACCTTCATTTAATCGATGTTGGCTTCGGTCTTCGATCACCGTAGCCTCCACCTCCAACCACCTAAAAAATTTAGGTTTTAATTCTTGTAATAAGCAGCTTCGGAACCATGTGTATTTTTAAAGGCTGTGTAATTGATATGATCATCTTATTAGGTCAATTCTTCGTTAGTGTTGTAGGCTAAAATATCCTGAAACACTCAGACAAGGCCAAGACCCCCCGAGGGTCGGTCAAAGAAAGCTGGAAGTCCCCAGGATCGGACAAAGGATGTCAGGGGTCAGCCAAAAGGTGTTAGAAGGCCTCGGAGCCGGCCAAGGGATGCCACAACCCATAGGGGATCGCTCAAGTCCATCCCGAACCCCAAGGGGTCACTCAAGTCCATCCCGACCCCACGGGGGTAGGCCAAGTTCGTTTCCCGACCCTCGGGGGTCGAAAAAAGAAGAACGAGACCCCCCAAGGGTCGGCTAAAGCAGATTGAGACCCCCCGAGGGTTGGCCATGGTGGCTATGACCCCCCTATGGATCGCCCAGGGTTTGGTTAGAGTAAGTTGACCCGCCGAGAGTCGGTTGAGTCCAAAGTAATCTCTAGGACCATTATATCGTAAGATGGCGGTGGTCGAGAGTTACAACGAGTAGGCCTAAATCCCTTGAGGATGAGCCGTAGAGGTTAAGACTCTTGTAAAGACCCGACCCAGACTAGGGTCACTCTTAGGGCTATACCCTAAATGCATGATTAAAATGATCCTTAAAAGCTAAGACATGACAAGAAAATACCTCATTTATTAAGCATACAGTAATCATTCGAAAATGCGCAAAATGGGTACCTAGTTATAAAATCAAGGAAAAACTAGTAAAACGTTATACAATCAGAATATTTCTTTGTAAAGTAAAATCCATATAAATGAATGCGAAATAAAAAGAATGCACTAAACCGGACACAACAATATCACGAGCCCATGATTTTCCGAGTTCCTGATCAGCCATCCTGGTAGAGGCCATGCGTACCTGCGGAGATCATGATCTTCCGAGCCAATACATCACCTGCTCGTGAATTTATCTGATGCATGCATAACGAGCACATATAATATATATACTAAAGGTATGACAGTAACATTCAATAAAACACACGAATTCGGAATAAAAAGAATGCATTAAACCAGACACAACAACATCACGAGCCCATGGTCTTCCCAGCTCCTGATGAGTCATCCTGGTAGAGCCCATGAGTACCTGTGGAGACCGCATAGAGGAAAAGGGTGAGTTATTAAACTCAGTAAAGATCCCTAACCGGGATCAACACAAATAAGATAATGAATGCATAGGAATCATAGAGCAATGCATGAATAATGTTAACATTGGAGTACCATTGGGGTTATACAGTTCTAGAGCGTGGAGTGGATGGTAAATGTGACACCAGAGCTATCTCGAAGGACTCCCGGGTCCCACAGATAATTTTATACACCCTGGGGCTAACATTGTAGGGAATGCCGCTCTCGGGTCTTCAATACATCACCTGCTCGTGAATTTATTCGATGAATGCATAACGAGCACATATAATATATATACTAAACGTATGACAGTATTATTCAACAAAACACGCGGAAGTTGGCATTCAAAGCAATTGACATTATAATTTCTCCCAGATTAACCTACACATGCTTTTATTTCTCCTAAGAATGCTTGAACTACGCGTCCCGTGGCTATTTCCAAGTTTAGCTGGCCAAAACATGATTAAAAAGTCAGAATTTGCCCTTAAAACTATAAAAAATGGACAGGGAACGTCATAATTACCCAACAAACACTATCCAAAATTTTCTGTCGACTGGTGGCGCGTGTAGCTCATGCGCGGGCATCAAGGTCTCAAGAACGGGCGATGTGGCACAACAGGAGAGGCTGAAGCAGGCTCGGAGTGTGTTGCTGGCTCGGGCGATCAAAACTGCAGCCTCGAAGGACGGAGGCTAATACGGAGCTGGGGGCGTCAGATCTGTCGCAGCGCCTGTCGGCACAGAAATCCAAGGCGACCGCTGATTATCTCCGAGCTCGTGGGACGGCGACGTCTGCGATGACGACACGCGACAGCTCCTAACTGAATCTCACTGGTGGCTGCACGCGCTTCCACTCGACAACATTGAAAACGACGCTGACACCTTCAAATTTTGTCGGTGGCGAACAAAAAATCAAGTCCAATGATTGGCTGTCGGCGTTGAGTCTGAGGCGATTATCGGTGAGAATGATTAGACTGTCGGATGACAAAGGAAGACGGTGACGACGGCGCTGAAATCGAGAGAGAAAAAATGATTAGGTCAATCTTTTGACTTTATATGTAAGGACAAAACCTCTTAAAATTACCAAAATGCCCCTATGGCTAAAAATGACCATTTTATCCCTAATTTTCAAATTCTGACTTCACACCTTCCGAGATATGACTAAAATAAATACCTTTAACCTAAAATAAATTTCAAAATGACTTTCGGGATTCCGGTAAGCCCAAGAAGTACGAAGCTAACCTTAAAATTTAGTGAGTGAAAAATCGGGTTGTTACAACTCTCCCGAGAGTCGATCGAGTCCAAAGTAACCAACAAGACCATTGTATCGTAAGGTGGCGGTGGCCTGGAGTTACAACGAGTAGGCCTAGATCCCTTAAGGTTGGGCCGTGGAGGTTAGGACTCTCCCGAGAGGACCGAGTCCAAAGTAACCTGCAGTAGCCGGGAGTTACGACGAGTAAGCCTAGATCCTTTGAGGATGGGCCGTGGAGGTTAGGACTCTCCCGAGAGTTGATCAAGTCCAAAGTAACTTGGTAGTAGCTAGGAGTTACAACGAGTAAGCTTAGATTCTTTGAGGATGGGTCGTGGAGGTCAGAAACTCCTCTAAGAGTCGACCGAGTTCAAAGTAACCTCCAGGATCATTGTATCATAAGACGACAGTGGCCAGGAGTTACGACGAGTAGGCTTAGATCCCCTAATGATGGGTCGTGGAGGTTAAGACTCTCCCAGAGGAGTCAACCTAGTCGAAAGTGGTGACTAGATCCGCTGATAATGGCCAAGAGTTACGCCGAGAGAGCCTGGACCCCACTTTAGGGGCGAGCCGTGAGGTGAGAACCTGTAAGGGTTGACCGAGACCAAAGTCAACCTTTAAGGAGATCGGTCAAGTGGGCCGACCCCAATAGGGTCAGCCGTGGAGGTTAGGACTCTCATATCGTGGACGAGTCGACCAAGTTCAAGTAACATTTAGGAACGTCGCACCAGTCGGATGCAGCTTTCTGGAGTTACACCGAAAAGGTTGCTCCTTCAAAAGGTCTGCCATGGAGGCGAGAACCTGCAAAAGTTGACCGAGTAAAAGTAACTCCTAAGTCAAGACCGTTACACCTCAAAGGGTAATAGTTAGGAGTTACGCCGGTATTCATTCCCTACTTAATGGCGTACGTTGCTAACGGCTGACCATTAAGCCACCATTAAGTGAGCCGCAACGGTTACAAGACCTACTGCTATAAGAAGTCGTGAAGTTTCTCCATTCAAGGCCAAGCTAATCTAAGTTGAACTACGCCGCCTTCTAAGTTCTAAAAGCTACCTCTAAATTACTCTCTTACATTCTTTATTGACATAGGCATCGGTGGCCCTGTGACTCACACTACACCAGTGTGTCCTAAATTTTTTCATTTTACAGGTTTCTTGTCCTCGGTAAAACAAATCTTTACCGTTGATCTATTGACAATTTTTCGACATCAACAGTTAGCTAGGTCCACATTGAGGGTGGTTAGTCATAACGAAATTTAAATTTTATAAACAAAAGATGGATGATTATGGAACTTCTTATTTCAAATGTTAGCTATTTACCTCAACAAAAAAGAGAGGCAAAGTGAAGCCCATGAATTACATCAATAAAAGTAGGGAGACTAAGAAAAATGAGAAGATAAGAGAATTGACAAGTCCCACATCGATAAAAGTGCATAGCAGGGATATTACACTATTCTATAAATACAAACGACGGCTAAATTAGCATCATACTTACCTGGACGGGATTATTGGGCGATCAAGAAGGCCCATGGTCTATGTTGGTGACCTCCATTGCACATGAAGGAGGGGTGCCCGCCTAAGGTCTGTCCGAAGCGGCAGATCCTACGTCATAATTTGTGGTAGTGGGGGCCTGCGTTCGCGCGGCCCCTACAAATTTCTAGTTCCAATTTTTCCACCTCTGGTATTAATCCTTTTGGATGATTAGGGTTAATCAATGCTGAATATCGAATGATTAAATTATGTATGGTTTTGATGTTGGCGGCTTTATTCTTAAAGACGTAACCCAATTAATGAACTAAGAAGTACTATTTTTTTTTTTTTTTTTTTTGTCTTTACGGTTTAAGAGAAGTAAATGGAGTGAGCCCCTGTTATCAGCTAAAACGGGCCAAGCGTAGATCCATATTATCTGTTATGAATCTTTAACGGAAGAAGTTGTTTCTGAGATATTTCTTCTATGTTTTCATGTTTTGCTTTTTTGGGAACTCGAGAGCTTTTTCTTAATGTTAGTGTTAACATGTAACTTTACCCTTAATTTAGACATGTAGTAGTTACGCGAGTCCAACTTCTGAAGAGTTAGAGAAAATGAGTCGAGCATTATCTTAGACTTGCTGCACAATTAGTTGTGAAGGTTTACATAGAATTTTGGTCTGTATCGTTTTATTGTGGAAATTTAGTTTTGGAGCTAAAATGATCATTCTTAACTGTGAAGGAAGATGTATAAGAATGTCATATTTAGCTATCTTTTCTTTTGAATGATTATGTATAGATCACATTTAAAAACTGCTGCTCATTTCATTTATTCATTCGTTGTTTTTTTTGTTATGCACATCATACGTTGAAAACTGCTGGTCATTATAGTTTGTTTTTTTTATTAATCTCCAATTGAAGATTATTCGTGTAAGTTTATCTCCTTTTTTATTTACCAATGAATTATAAACCATGAAATTTATCTCCTTTTTGATTTACCAATGAAATAAAAACCAATAAAATTTTCCCTTTGAATTTATTAAGTTTCTTCCTAAGAGTAAGAAGGGAGGAGAATAAGAAGTGGAAAGAAAAAAAAGAAAAAAAAGAAAAGAAGAAACGCATGATTTTATTTTCATTTGTCACCATTCCAAGCTCCATGTATAATTTCGTGCACGTACCTTGACGGCATAGGATCTCTATGTCAATCAAATTAAGTAAAATTACCGTTAGTGTTTAATGTGTAAGCATACAATTTCAATCTAGTTTGAAAAATGAAAATGATCTTTGATAGTTTCGATAATGACTACTAGCTAGGAATTAACTTCTTTTACCGATTTTCTTGAGTATTAGACATAAAGTCGGATAACAATAATCGAGAGCCAGCATAACCATTTTGAGGAGAAAACCTCTTAATCTTATTCAATCAAGAATCATCTCTAAAATTGTGATAAGATCCAAGATCTATATCGATATCAAATACCCAATAACTACAACATAAGCCAAGTTTTAATAAGACTTGGAACGCCCCATCTCTAGAGAATCATCTCTTGTGCCCACAAGTTAATACTCAATATTTGGATACCCTCTTCCTTACAATCTTCTCTTATTTTTAACCACTATACTCTAACTAACTCCCAAACTAATTGCCCACATACACTTCATATGATTTATAATTCTTCAATGGCCAATACTCACCTCTTTAAAGCACCTTGTTTTCAAGGTGGGTATACAAAAATTGAAATATAAAAGGAAACAAAAAGTTCAAAATTTTTTTTTCGATGGATGCGTGTTGGGAAAAACCTTCCCTAATAATCGCAGGAATAAGCAGAAAATAACCGAGAAATTAAAAGGAAAAACAATAAAAGAAAACACAAGAATTTACGTGGAAAAACTCCTCAACCAGAGAAAA
>JBBMEG010000009.1:1234182-1272494 GCA_037832605.1 Cyclanthera cordifolia | reverse complement strand
CAAAGACCAAAGAAGAGAGAATATTAAATTTCTAACACGCAACTCCCTTTGGACATTCCTCGTACCCTCTCCATTCCCGTTTAATATCTCCTCCTATCTCTTCATTCTCTTTTAGTATCTCCTCTTTCATGGAAGATCTTCGCAAAAGTTTGGAAAGAGACATCTCCGACCACACTCACACTTTCAAATCTGAGGCATACACCTCTCCTAACCAAAACAAAAGACCAACGTCTGATTTCTACAGAAATAAACATAATATATATATATATATATATACCAAATTTTTATTTATAGTTTAACGAGAAGTTTAATAAATAAATAAATAAATAACAAATAAACAAACTTAAAAGGGTGATGATCATATTCAAAAGAAGATACACATCCAAATTACAGATAGTAAAACAGAGAGACAATTCTTATACATAAAAAGAAGGCGATTATGATCCTACTTGTTATTTTCGTTATCATTCAGCCTGGCAGCGGCTGCGATGGAGGCGGCCACACCAGTGGGGTGTGTGGTGAGAAGTGGATCGTTTCGCATTTCCGCCCCGGCAACTCCCTCTGCGTCTCGACGCGTCACCGCTCTATCCGCGGGCAGCTTTACTCGTGCATCCTAACTCCCACACATCAATATTAGATCAGCTTCTCAAAAAAAACAAAAAAACAAACTTTGAAGCAATTTTTGTAAGAACTTAAAAGAGACATAGTCAAATAATTTGTTATTATCCCGTGATTGTTGAAAACTTATAAATTACCATTAGAACGTCGGCAAGTTTGGTCTTGTCCTCATCGCGACACATTCGAGCATTCATTGTGGCAGCTGATTGAGCGTTAGCGGCAACACCTCCAGGAACTATATTCATTCGCCCAGTTGCCCTCACCTCCGCAGCTTGAATTGCAGCAGCATCACTCCATTCCACCGCCTTCTGCCCCGCTGCTATACCCGTTGCTTCTAACGCTTCCCCGATCGTTATTCTTCCTCCTTCACCTTCACTAGAATCAGTTCTACTCGTTGCCGCAATTGGAGCCCTCTCGCTATGTTCAGTCACAACCTTCATGTCCATCCAAATATGTCAATTTGAACCACAAATAATATTAATTATATATAAATTTATAAGAATTTGTTGGTATATTGCATGACAAACAAAATCTCACATTGCTAAGTTTTGAAGAAGAGCTTGAGTATATAAGGAGGAGACGGGTGATTCTCAAAGTGGACAATATTATATCAATTTGGAGGTTCGAGTTTCGTGTATATATTACAAATCTCTTTTTCTACTTTTATTCAAAGAAAAAATTATATTAATACCTGTCCACCAACAGACTCCATAACAACCCTCTTCCCTGGCGTCTCTGTCTCCGTCACACCAATATCATCAGCAACAACATTAATAGAGCCGTCGTGAGGGACGGCCCCCGCCATCTCATTCTTGGCAGCGGCAGACTGAATGATCGCGGCAGCACCGCTCTTGAGCGTCTTGCCAAGGAGAGCGGTCTCGGCAGCCTGCACGGCTGCAGCATCCTCCGGTGTGACCAGCCTGTTAGCAAGGTCACCATGAACGGGAAAGATGTCGCCGTACTTGATGGGCTCCGGCGCCTGGTGATCACCCGCCGCCCTGTGAAGCTGTTCTTGGCTCATGACGTCAAAAATAGTAAAAATTATAAGCTCCTTGGGAAAAAGAAAGTACAAAGTAAAAGGGATGGGGTTTTCATAAGGGAGAGGCTGAGTATTTATATATATATAAACAGAAGGATAAAGGGTAATGCAATGAAAGACACGTAGATATTGGAAGACTGAAACGTGGTGGATTAATAAATGCTTACTATTTCTCCAAAGTGCTTTTGTGGCTCCAAAATGGTGGGTACGTCGGATTAAAAGCCATATATTTCTATTCCTTTTTTATTCAACCCAAAATAAATAGTTTAAGGAATGTTTGGATGGTAACCCCTTCTTTTTTTTTTTAATTTAAAATAAAGATAATGAATAGTTGATTGATATCAATGCCAACCTCATGACTTCACTATGTCAATGATTAGTATCACCATTACCATTGTTTTTAGATAGAAGGATATTTTGGTATGACTTCACCATTTCAATTATTAATGTTACCATCACCATTGTTTTTAGATAGATGGATATTTTCCTACTCTTCATTTTAATGTGGATAGATTTGTAATTATTATCTATAAATGTATTTCAGCAAGAGCTATAATCATTTGATACAAAGGCAATGTTAAATATAGAAGAATTTTATGTTTTGATGTCTCTTACTTTTAATAAAAATGGGCTTTATTTTATTATGCAGTAGATCTTTGCAATTCATATTATTCTACTAGTTGTACGGTTAGTTGTATTGTGCTTTAAATTTTCACGTTTAATGTTATATAAGTAGTTGATAAGAAAAAAAAAATCAAATGTTTAAATAAATCACAAGATTACAATAAACTATAAATTATAGTTTTAATCTTGAAGCAATTTTTTTTTGTTAACCAATTAGTTAAAGGTAGCCCCCGAGCCAAACAAAGTTACACCCCCTATTGAGCTACCTATATTGGCATATGAGCCTCATTACATCCAAGGTAGGATACTAATTTTAAAGGTAAAACCTCAAGAAACTTCAATAATTTTCTATTTCAAGCATTTTCAATAGTCTCGAACCCGAGACACTTGATGAAGCATGCCAAAAACACCCCACGTCTCTTCTGATGGGTCGCTGGGACAATCTCAATGCAATGTTGAACATAAAAAATCTTAACTTAAAAGCGATCATCTAATCAAAAGATGGTTAAGGTTATGAATTTTGAATTTAGTTGATCAAATTGTGACTACGTATTAGACTTGAAAGAAGCAATAAGTATGGCTGCTACATTATCACAGTACAATATTGATGGTGTGTTTAAGAGTTGCAAATCAACTAAAAGAGAAGTAAGCTAGCTAATTTCACAAATGTAGCTGCCAAGGCACCGTACTCAGCTTCAGCTGAGGACCTTGACAATATGGTTTGTTTATTTGACTGCTAAGGAACTAAGGTTTTATACGAAGGAAAATACAAAATTCAGTTATTGACCATCATGTATAAGGGTATGCTGTCCAATCCAAATATGTGTATCCATGTAGTTGAAAGGACATGGAAGGCTTAATGAAGATGCCTTGTCCTGGTGCTAGTTTGATGTAACGAATTAAATGATGTACTGCAGAGGTGAAAGTTTAGTAGGGCATGAGACAAATTGACTAAGGCGATTAATAACATATGTTATGTAAGGCCTTGAGATGGTGAAATATAGAAGCTTGCCAATCATACAACGATATATGGAAGGATCAGTAAGAGGTTCTTCTGAAACAGCGGTAAGTTTATTGTTTGATCCATATGCACATTTTCTGGTTTGCATCCTAAGAGACCAACTTTTTTCTATGGTTTTTAGTGTATAATGTCTCTAAGATAACGAAATGCCATATGAGTTTCTTGCCAGTTCGAGTATGAGAAAATACATAGGAGCACCTAAATCCTAGAGTTGAAACCGATTATGAAGATCAAGCTTTAAGGATTCAAGGATGCTAGAGTTAGCCCCGGATACAATGATATCATCAACATAGACTAGTAAAACTATAAAATCAGCAGCACCTCTAATAAACAATGAGTAATCAGATTTCGTTTGATTGAACTTAAGAGAGATGGGAGTATCTGGGCCGCCTCATGTCGTGCCTGCTGGTTCCTAGCATCAGCTGTCTGAGCCGGAGGTGGTTGCCGAAGCAACTCCACCAGGTGACTCAAACTCTCCGTCATCATTTGCACTTGTTCCACCAAAAGTCGTAAACTTCGGATCTGCACGCTCCGGATCTTGCCTGGCTACCGCACCCTCAAGATCCGGGTGGTTTTCGACATGAACGACGTCATGTCCTCTGAAGGCAATCCTCCTCGTAGCGTGCTCGACATCCGACTCTTCATCGACACCGTGGTGGTGGCTGTTTTCAACGTTCAACATTTTTGCAGGAAAATTGATTGGATTTTAGCGTTTTAGGTAGAACACTCTCTCGTCCCCACAGATGATGCCAACTGTTGATGCTGAAAAGTAGTAACGGATATCCACAATAGATTTGTTTTAACTAAGGACGAAAGGGCCTGCAAAAAAATCAAAATTAGGACACACCGGTGTGGTGTGAGCCACAGGGCCTCCGATGCCTCAGTCAGTAATGAAATTTAGGAGGATAATTTAGAACTTTAGGAATGGCTTAAGAGTACTTAACTTATCCGTCCCTCAGACTGAAAAATGACTTGACTTTTATAGCAGTCGGTCTCGTAACCGTTACAGCTCACTTATGGCGATATAATGGCCGGCCGTTAGAAATGTCCGTCATTAAGCCGGGTATGAATACCGGCGTAACTCCTGACCGTTACCATTTGAAGGTGTAATGATCTTGATTCTGGACTCGGTCGACTCCTTGGAGAGTCCTGACCTCCACGACCAACCCAATCGGGCCGACCCACTCGTTGTAATGGGTGACGCCACGGGGTGCAGCTCCTACATATGTTACTTGGGCTCGGTCGACTCTTCGAAGAGTCCTGACCTCCACGACCAATCCACTCGGATTGACCTACTCGTTGTAACGGGAAACGCCACAGGGTGCAACGCCTCCAAACGTTACTTGGACTTGATCGACTCTTCGGGGGTCAAGGTCTATCTTGGCCGAGCCCCAGAAGAGTCGGACTTGCTTGGCCGACCCCCGGGTGGATGCCTCCATTTGACCGATCCCGGAGTTGAGATTTACTTATTTTTCTTTCGTGCCAAACCCAATCTCTTCCGAGTCTTTTGATATATTTTTGGCTTACAACCCTTCCCATTCCTCTGCTTTCGTTACGTAATTACTCAATAATTCTCACTATCTGTGTACCGTCATTCTCACTCCTCTGATCTGAAAGGCACTATTAATACTATTGTGAATCTCAAAATCGGAAGATATTTTGAAACGTGGACGATATTTCTGGAAGATATGTCTTAATTTCAACCATCTGGAGATTCCGAAACGTGGGATGAGTTCAAAACTTTGCCGGCAAGTTGTCATTATAATGTAATATATGGCCTAAAAAAGAAATACAAAATGAAAAAAAAAAAGAAAAGAAAAGAAAAAAAAAAAGTCAATAATAAAAACAAAGAATATCAGATAAAGCCAAGACGAGAGAGGCAAATCAGGCAGGCTGGCCGTCGATTCTGAAAACTTGACCAGAAAATAGGTAACTCAATATCATTGCCTTTTCAGATTCTCCTCCATTTCTTCATGGACAGCTTTTTGAAGGTTCTGTGAGCTGATTTCTTGTGGGGGTTTGTTGCTGTTTCTGATACTTTTGAAGGAATTTCTGAAATCAGAGGCTGGTTTCTTGAGGTTTTGGTTTCATTTCTAAAAGTTGAAGTTGGATTCTGGATTTTGGGTACTTATTGTTTTATTTTTTCTGTGTTATTTCTACTTACTACATTAGTGATTATTACCTCTTTGATATTATGACTTTTTGCTCTCTCAGCATTGGAGGCTGCCGGATTGAATGAGTTTTTTTTTCCTCACCCTGTTTCTAGTGCATTTTTGTTGTTGTATTTGTACTAATTGGCAATGTTTTCTTGGTTGGATTATAAATTTATTCATTACATTTTGGGGAGGTGTTTATTTGCAAAATCGTGTAGTTATTAGATATGAGGGGTTATTTTGAGCGATAGAAATTTTAGTTTCTTTGTTTGATTGATTGTTTTCATAGGGGTTGCAGATAATAACTCATTTGGTGAAGTTAAAAATGAGTAATTGTTTTGAAGGGTTAGAAATGAATGATTAGAGATGACTGGTTATAAATGATTATAAATAAGTGGTTAGAAATGAGTGATTAAAAATGAGTGAATAGTAATGAATGATTACTTTGAGTGATTACTATAGCTCGTGTGGATGTACTTGTTTGAAGAGTAGTTAGTAAAAGTTTTAATAGCTCGGTAATAACACAAAACAAAAAAAACATTCCCTCAGGATTAGTGGTAAATGACCATTGTGTTCTGCTTATCTACAAATCATGGAGAAGGTTTAGCTCTTGGTATCTAGATTATTAATTGCTGGTTTGAGATATTATTTCAGTACATAGAACAAAGTATCCATGTATTAATAGCTGAAGTAGCCTGAATGGTCCCCCATTTATTTTTATTTTTTTTTAAACCTTTTTTTACTCTTCATTTGCAGTTGTTTTGAAAATTGTAAGTACAAACTAAACCATGGCAGAGAAGGGTGGAATCAAGAAAGATATAACTGAAGTAAATTGTCTCTTTCTATGAGTGGTTTAAATTCAATCACCTTGTTCTTCGAATTTTTCTCACTTGGACAATGTTGTTTCATTTGCAGTTGATTGGTAATACTCCAATGGTATATCTAAGTAAAATGACAGATGGATGCGTTGCTCGTATCGCTGCTAAGTTAGAGACTATGGAGCCATGTTCTAGTGTTAAAGACAGGTTTAGAGTCCTGAAGGTTTTGCTTGATTTTATTCTTTGAAAATTATAAACTGCCACCCTTTTGCTTAGGATAAAATTCATTGCTGGTTTTAAATGCAAATAGCTTAAGACATAGAAAGCCTGAGTATTAGTAGAAATGACAGGCTTAGTTTTTGAAAAAACAGAACAAAAAACCAGCATTTTCAACGTCATCGCATTTTCTCGCCTATAGTCATCGCCCTGCACACAGACGGTATTGCGCCTCTTAAGAAGTCAATACGAGCGTCTTCGATCAAGCCCTCACCTTTCCTCGCCATTTGGCATCCAGCATTACCTTCGCCTCAGGTCAAGACGTGCGCCTTGTAAAAGTTTGTTTATTTAACGCTAGGGCTAACTAAATACTTGCGAAAATAAGCTAGAATTAGCTCATGAAGAAGTCCAACAACCATGTAAAGTCTTTATTAAGGATACCAAATTTGTTTAACTGACGTCTGTTGAATTTTTGTTAGAGTTATTTGATGTAGAATATTTGTTTTTTTATACTTTCGTCAGTTTTAATTTTTTATACAAATAATAATTTAATATGCATGGTATATCTTATAATATCATAATTTGTGTGGTTTATTAATCCTTCACTTTTTACTTTTTAATATTATTTTGTATGAATTTCAAATTTCATGGGAATACCAATATGTTTTATATATCAATTTATGCTCAATATCTTTTTTAGTTATGCATTTATTTGTTGTGATCCTATTCACCCAAGCTCCTCTTTTTAGACCGAATGGGTTAGTGGCGCAGTGGTTTTATTGTTTGGTGTTATTTCAATTCAACATCAGCTTGACACCTCACCATTTTCATATGCAAGGGTGTCACACCAATTTTGGAACATAATCTCTCTTTCGAAAACCTTTTGGGAGGTTGGCAAACACTACAAAAAAAAAAAACAAAAAAACAAAAAGAAAAAAAGCGTTATCAAATAGATCTCAATATTAATGTGATTGGTTTTCCAACAATGGATTTTTAAGGTATGAACCATAGTAGTTTTTGATGTAGGATTGCGCACAGTATGATTCAAGATGCAGAGGATAAAGGTCTGATTACACCAGGAAAGGTAGTATAAATTGCTTTATTTCTAACACGATCATTTAAAACAAGGCGGTCACTGCTTGAATTGGCAATAGATTTTTGTGCTTTGTGAGATCATAATAAACTTGAAGTCATATATTTGATCTGCTACCTGTTCTATCATATACATTGGTGGAAAAAGACTGTCCTCATCGAGGTTACGAGTGGTAACACAGGCATTGCGTTGGCAAGCATCGCAGCTGTGAAGGGCTATAGACTTATTATAATTATGCCAGCTTCGTATAGTCTTGAAAGGCGAATTCTGCTTCGCGCTTTTGGAGCCGAACTGCACATTGCAGACCCTGCAATAGGAATTGAAGGCTTTATAAAGAAAGCTGAGGAGATTATGGAAGTTACCCCCAACAGCTACTTTCTCAAGCAGTTTGACAATCCAGCTAACCCAAAGGTATGTTTTTGTTTCGATTTGTAATCTCAACAAGAAATATAACTCTTTTTTTAAAAAGGAATTTTGAAAACCGAAAAATCGAAATTTCGCTTCACTATATTCGGGGTAACCATGCCCGTCCCTAGACCAAGTATCGGGAGACATCAAAGGAATGAAGACACGAAAAATGTCTACAAATTAATGTCAGAGGTGGGTCTCGAACTTGGGACTTTGAATGAAGCATATCATCAAAGCCCAAGCCTTCGGCCACCGGTTGGGGACAACTCTGTTTTGAAATTTGAACTTCATCATTTGGCATCCTTTTTTTATTTTCATTAGATTCATTACGAATCCACTGGGCCAGAGATATGGAAAGATTCGGAAGGAAAAGTTGATGCTTTAGTCGTGGGGATTGGAACTGGCGGAACGATAACTGGTGCGGGGAATTTTCTAAAGGAACAGAATCCAGACGTAAAGGTCTCTTGTTAGTTTTCAGTGCAAAAAAATTATCTGATCGTTTGGTAACGTTTTCTTTTTCTTGTTTCTTGACAAAAACTAAACATACAAAAAGAATTAAGAACGTTACCAAACAGGCCATAGCTCTTTGAGGATCAACCTTATATATGGTGCAGGTTTATGCAGTGGAACCAGCCGAGAGTGCAGTGCTGAGTGGAGGACAACCTGGTGAGGTCCCACTCTGAATTAAATTTCATTATTTTAATTCCTTCAGTTTCTTGGTAGGGCTTACAAAATCACATTTTACTGTTTTATTGGGCATAAATATCATAAATCTACTGTAGACTTGTTGCATCTTCTTGAAGCGATTGTTTTATAGTGATGAAAGTGATTTTAATGGTTCAGAAATAGTATGGAAAGGTGTTTTTTTGTGATTGTGTTTGCCATTTATTTCTTCAATGTTTAACGTTTATTCGATTATATTTGGGCGAGGGAGACTTGAACCTGTAGACAGAGTTATTACTCTGTTTTTAGCGTATTAACTTAAAGATATGTGGCACTAGAAAGTTTTTTTTGACGTGTGACAATTTTTAGGAAATTTACTCTGGATAGTAACTTTTAGGCATTGGATTTTAATTCTACCACTTTTTTGTAAAATATTACATGTATAACTGATTTTGGTAGTTTTTTTTTTAATTTTTTCAATTCTTCATCTGGTTGAATCTATCAGCTGAATTGATTGAATCTTGGCATTTTTGATCATTTTACACGAGTAGTTCCATTTTTTTGATACATATGCAATTATTTTCAAAGAAATGCTATTCATGAATTTTCTTTAGGTTTTTTTTTGCTATACAGGTAAAATCTCCCAATTTTTATGATAAAACATAGAAAATGATTATATGTAAACATCAAAAAAGTTTGTATTATTTGTTTTTGGTTGTTCAAAAACTGTTTCTAAAAACTACAGTCAACTACATTTTTTGCATAAGGGCAAACTAATTATTATTTTTTAAAACAGTGAGTTCTTCTTAAACCTAACTTTGAAACCAACCCCTTGTTTCTCAAAGTTTATACAAGCCGAAAGAGATGACATTATAATGGTTGATTCTAAATATAATCAAGAGAGCTTTATCAAATAATGAATAACTCTTGGATGTAATTTGAGGATACATACATATTTATATATACATACATACATATTTATATATACATACATACATATATATACATACATACATATATATATATATACATACACATATATATACATACATACATATATATATATATATATGTATGTATATGTCAGTGATTTTTGTGCTGCTTAATGATTTTTAACCAAAGTTTGTATGCTAACATCTTCTCATGATGAATGCAGGCAAGCATCTCATTCAAGGAATTGGGGCTGGCTTCATCCCTCCTGTTCTTGATCTCAACGTCTTTGATGAAGTTATTCAGGTAAAAACCCTAAACATATTTGTCTTAATGATTGTGCTCGTTTCGGTAAGATATGGGACACTCCATCAAACTTAATAACTAACTTCGAAGCTCTTCATCAGCCTTTTTCAGTTCAAACAAATTGTCAAGTAGTAGATTAAACCATAGTCTATGTTATGAAATCGTAAACAACAATTAAAGAGAAAGCGATAAAAAATACACATATTTACGTGGTTTACTAACGATGCGTTAGCTACACTACATCCATGGGCAGGAGAATGGTTTTATTAGAGGAGAACAAATACAAGGATGTTGATCAAAGGACGTAGGATTTTATGAAGAGTATATATAGTGCACTCTCATGAAACTTTGTTATAACAATTGACTCGATTACATAGAAGCTCAAATACAAATAAGCTCATTTACAATTTCATCTAGGTTTCGAGTTTAGGTCTGTTCGCTAACTGGGCAGCGAGTACTCTAACTAAGTAATTGTGGGGTATCATAGTTTAAGACATATCTCAACAATGAATTCGACAACAGGTGAAAAGATTCGAACCGTTAACCAAAGTTATTGGATTATACATGATATCACTGGAGCTCTACCTCTTTTGGCTGGTAATAAGCGTCTTAACTTAACCACTAGGCTTCGACAACTAATATTGAATAATGTGCAACACATCAAATGATGTCTTTTCTAGACTTGTGATAGGTAGAATAAACATCCCATCATACTTAAGGAGGACAACTTCAAGGAAAATTATACAAGGGTAAAGAAAATAAGTCAAATATTTAAATACTGTTTATGGTATATCAATGGTAGAGTTCTACCGTAAATTTTTACTTTGTTTGAGATAGTAATGCAAATTTGGGTGTGTTCAGGTAACAAGTGAGGAAGCAATTGAAACTGCAAAACTTCTTGCACTAAAAGAAGGCCTCCTGGTATGTTACTTTCATGTATTTTTGTGAAATATATACTAGGGGTGTTTAAATAACTCAACCATCCAGCCCAATTTTACGGGTTGGGTTAAGTTATTAATTTATTTGGGTTGAGTTGAGTTTTAATAAATGAAAATTTCTTGGGTTAGGTTGGTTTTTTGGTTGACGTATAATTAACTTGGGTTAATCCATGCTAACCTGAATTTATTATTATTATTTATTTATTTATTTTACTCACAATGTGATTACATATGTGTATATTTTTTTTACTATATTGTTATTTTTGGATTTTTTACTCTCTAAAATTCTATAAAATATTGTTTGAGGTCTTTGGGCTGTACCTATCATAAAATAAAATGGAGTTTGTTGATAAAACTAATTAGGTTTCTATGGAATTGAAAATAAACTAAAAATAAAAACAAAATAACCTCCAGATAAACCAAACTCAATCCGAAAATATAAGGATTGAGTTGGGTTAGTGTGCCTCCGGTTCATTACGTTTATCAAAGACGTAATAGGACCAATTAGGGGTTTATTCATTAAGGGTAGTTTGGGTATTTGTATGTTCATTAAGGATAGTTTGGGATTTGTATGTTCATTAAGAGTAGCTTGGTATTTTCACAAGCGACTTTAAATACTCTTGGTTTTGTACTGTGTTGTTACCGATTGAATTCGAGAAATGCAGGGGAGGTTTTCGACTAATTCTTGGTGTTGTTTTTCCCGATTCATCGGCATTTATCAGTTAGGTTGCTCAAACACATAGGATTGAACTGGTTGGTGAATTTATCATCCCGAAACTTTGATTAGTCCAAGAAATCCCTTCAATCCAACCCAACCTATGTACATCTCTAAAATATATACCATTTTTAAATTGAAGTTGATTTTCTTTTCTTTCTTTCTTTTGCAGGTGGGAATTTCATCAGGTGCAGCAACAGCAGCTGCAATTAAGCTTGCAAGGAGACCAGAAAGTGAAGGAAAGCTAATTGTTGTAAGCCACATGCTTTCTTAATTTTAAAATAAAAGATAAAATTTTTGGATAAAAGGGGCCTGTCTGAATTAGATTTCAAGTGTTTAGAACACTATTTTCAACACTTAAAAGAGAGTCATTCCAAGCATGTCCAGAACTGAAGATTTATTTGAGTTTGAAATATTTTGATTTTGTGGTTCGTTTGTAGGTCATCTTCCCCAGCTTTGGTGAGCGATATCTCTCGACGACGCTTTTTGATTCCATCAGGCACGAAGTCGAAAACATGACTTGTACCTGAGTTGAATAATTTTTTAGTTCTTACACGATCTTCTATGTAATCAAATATTGGGATTGAAATGGTCTGAATAAACTTTGGTTGATGAAAAGTGATGAATATCATGAAAAAAAATTTATTACTGAAATAATAACAATATTCGGTTGTTCTTTGTTTATAATCTTTTAATGTGAATCATATAATCTCGGGTAAAATAATTAGTTTGCTCTCATACTCAAGATTTCTGGGATTACTGCCGTTTCAATGTGTAGTATATTCTGTACCAAACGGCCACGTTTACTTGTTAGAATGTTGTTATTTCAATCTATATATATTCTTCCTGGTAGGGCAATAATATATACTCAATGTGCATTTTACTCTATCGTCGTCTCTAAGTTGGTATCAAAGCGCATTGCTTTCGATTCTCGTCTCCGGTAATCACAATCGTTGAAACTTCTCTACGGTAGCCAGTTGGTCATCTATTGACGGTAAGACTCGATGAAAAGAATTACTTAATCTGAACGGGGATGGTCTTGGCGATTCTTTGAGGACAGAAGGTTGACAAGTATGTTTATGTTCAATTTGATGTCCTATATTATGGACGTTAAGTTTTGTGACTCGACATCATCTAACTTGGGTTAATTAATTTGAACCATGGTTAGTTATTGTGTAGTTCAAATTAAGTATGCGCTTTGTAAGCTGTATATAATGCACGTCGTTTGGGTATTTTCTTTCTTGAGAGAGTTTAGACACCAATTTTATTAATGCAAACATCAAATCAGTACTATGGTAATGTACAATCATCTAATCAGAATAATCAGCACGGCAGGCAAGGTTGGAATCAGAATTATTCGTCTTCTAGCTATGGTGGACATGGACAGTACGACCATTGCAGACGAGGACGTCGTCGATTCAATGTACATGAGGTTATGGTTCTAAACCTACTTATCAGTTGTGTTATAGAGTTAGCCATACTTAAGCTACCTGTTATCAATAATTCGATGAGGAGTTAAATAGCTCCGGTGGTATGATTGCCAACAACAATCACCCTAAACTCTTGATTCTTTAGCCTATCTAGCTACTCCTGAAGTTGTCAATAATCTATACCGACGGTAGATAGTGGTGCTACAAGCCACATTATCGCCAATGCTGGGATTCTAACTCATATCGTATACCCGTAAGAAAACTGTGTGTGTGTGATGGTTGTGAACTTAGCTATTCTCATGTTAGCAATAACTTTGTTAATGATTAGATACTTCTTAAAGATATGCTCATTGTTTCACTGATGCATCATCGATTGAGTAGTTCGATACTTACTTGATAATGATTGTTGAGTCTCACTGTTTTTTATGTCTTCTGAAGGACAAGGACACCGAAAATGCGGTGTTGTGAGGTCTTTTTAAGAATGGACTATACCATTTTCAACTTTCATGTTTTGAGTATGTCTTTGATCCAAAATCTGATAAGAATCAAACTAAACCAAACTAGATTGAAATAAACCAAGTTTTAATATGTCTTGGAACCTCCTATCTCTAGAGAACAATTCTTTAAGAGCCCACAAGTTTTCACTCAATATTTGGATACCTTTCCCACCCACTTCACCCTCTATTTATAATAGAAAACCCTAACAAACTCTCTAACTAATTTCTTATACCCATACATTATTCCTAATTCATATAATGCTCAAACCTATCAACTCTACTCTACCTCAATTCAAGTTTCATTTTTCTCTTCTTGATTGTTTCTCTCTCATATGGTATTACAACGTTAGGAGATGTTTAATAGTAGTATTTCAAATTAGTATTTACTAAATAATTTTGATAAAACTGCATCTAAACGAGCATTAACTGCAATCATTACTTTTAAATACTTGAAATAAATATTCATTCTAAATACTTTTAAAAGCTACATCTAAACAAGCTTTTGATTGCAATCATTACTTTTAAATACTCAAAATAAATTCTAATTCTAAATACTAATTTAAATACTCTTAAAAACTACATCCAAACAAACTTTCGACTGCAATCATTACTAATTATTATTTCTAAATACTTAAAATAAATCTTCTTCTAAATACTAATTCTAAGTACTTTTAAAACTACATTCAAACTAGTTTCTGACTACAATCATTACTTCTAAATACTCAAAATAAATTCTCATTCTAAATATTAGTTATAAATTTTCTTAAAATCTTAATCCAAACATCTCAGGAAAGATCTCATCCTACTTGCCCGTTGAAATCAGCAAGATTTAAAATTAAAATGAAAAAAAATTGATATATAATGAATTCTGGAAATTTAAGTTTTAGCAATAATTCGTTTGGATGTGATTATTTGTAGAGAGGTTGTAGTTACTAATTCGTTTGGATAATGATTTTTGTAGAGAGATTGCAAATAATAGTTATTATTTTGAAATGTTAGAAATGAATGATTATTTTGAATGATAATTAGAAATGGATGGTTCTTTTAAGTGATTACAATAACTCGTTTTGATACATTTGTTTGAAGAGGAGTTGTAAGAATTCATTTGTAATAGCTTGTTAACGACGACAAACAAACATCCCATAAAAATTACTAAATGTTCAATGGTCAGTCATTTTCACTTGCTTGCAATTCCTATTGGCAATGTATATATTATTTAGAACTTGGTTGTTTTTCTGTCTTTCATTTTCATTGACTCACATATGCTTTAAGCTTTTATTTTTATGAATCTTGCTCTGTGTAAGTTGATGGCTTTGCGGTTGTTTTTTGATACTTAAACTGGATCATTTTATTTATTTATTTTTTTTTTTAAATTCTGCATTGACAATTTAGGGTATTGGGCTGTGTTTTCTTTTTCTCTATTTGTTTGTGTAATATGGTAGGGTAACCATGACGGTTTTGTGGTCATTTGTCCCATATTTAAAATGTTAGAATTCTTCGACATATTTATATTTGTAAGGACTCGACCCAACACGGAGTTAAACTCGGGGCCTTAACCTCTTATGCATGATTAAAACTTTAATAACTCGTAGAGACATGAAAAAAAAAACATTTGCATTTATTCGAAAACACTTAGAAAGCATAAACATAGTTTAAGGGTACTCGAAAAAAAACATAAAACAATTATTAAAAACATATACTAAACATGCCCATAATCAGAGAAACACGAAATAACATGATTACATGTAACGCCTTAAGCTCAACCTTATCTCGAAACTCAAGCTTTTAACCTCGAACTCAAACTTCTTCGAACTCTTTGGAGCGGATGTGTGTATCACAGACCCTGCAATAGGGCTCGAAGGCGCTATAAAGAAAGCCGAGGAGATTATGAATGACACACCCAACGGTTATCTTTTGAAGCAAGTTGACAATCCAGCCAACTTAAAGGTATATATGTTTTTCATTAATTTTTTTGTGATTTCGAAAAGATATTTATGATTTTCAAATATTGGATTGTGTCATCTTGCATCAAATTTTGTTTTTTAGATTCATTATGAAACCACTAGGCCAGAGATATGGAAAGATTTCGAAGGCAATGTCGATGCATTAGTCTCTGGGATTGGAATGGGAGGAACGATAATGGTTGTGGAAGATTTATTAAGGAACGGAATCATAAGGGGTTGTTTGTTAAATGTTTTATGAAATAGGGGTGGGAATTAGTATTAAATGCTAATTTTTAGGGTTTTTTTTTTACCAACTGCAGCAGCGGCAGCAAGGGCGATCTATCTCATTGCAGGCGCCATGTGGCACAATCAAAAGTCGTTGCAATATTTTTTTTACTTTTTAAATAGTTATTATTATTTTTTAAACTTTATTTATTAAAACTTTTTTTTTTAAATTATTTTTTATTTAAACATATTCCTAAATATTTTTTCTTATTTGAAGGGAAAGATTCAAACACATGATATATATCTTTATTCTAGTTGAGATAGATTTTTTTTTAATTAAAGAGTATTTGAAGTGAGATTCAAACACCTGTTTCCACGATATCATTATTTCTATTTGAGACAATAATGAAAATCTACGTGTGTTTAGGTAAAAAGTGAGGAAGCAATTGAAACGACAAAGCTTATTGCACTAAAAGAAGGCCTTCTAGTACGTTTTAATAACTAAATCTATGAACCCTTTATTTAATATATTTCTCTTGTCAAAAGAGACAACTACACTTTTAGTCCCTAGATTTGGAGTGTAATTTTCATTTTGATTTTTATGTTTCAAAATTATTTTTACTATTCATATTTCAATAATATCAATTTTTGAGTTACTTCTATACTTCTTTTTTCCTAAAATTTAATTCACATAAAAATTAATTAAGTTTCATCCGTGTAATGAAATTTAAATTAGCTTAGGTCATCACCCTTAATCAACCAAATGTCTTGTAACATCCGATTTTGTTATCTTAAGGATCGAAATTAAGCTCTATTCAAATGATGTTAAAGGTACAAGAGTTTGATTTTGAATCATATGAACCAAAATAGAAACTATATCTCAAAGATGACTAATATGTACCTTTCTCTTGTTGAAATATACTATTTTTTTAGTTGACTTTTTTTCTTCACCTTTTGTAGGTGGGAATTTCATCAGGTGAAGCAGCAGCTGCAGCAATTAAGGTTGCAAAGAGACCTGAAAATGAAGGAAAACTCATTGTTATAAGCCACATTTTACACTCATTTTCAAAAAGGAAAAGATTAACAGAACCATTTTTTTTTTCCAGAATATTTGAGTATGAAATAATTTTGTTTTTTTGGACAATTATAGGTCATTTTTCCAAGCTCCGGCGAGCGCTATCTCTCGACGACGCTTTTCGATACTATCAAGCATGAAGTTTAAAACATGAATTATCTATGAGTTGTTGGTATGGTCATGTTCTTCAATCTAATCATGAAGATTTGGTTGAACAGTTGTGCAATAAAATGTAGTTTCTGCCCTGATTTTGGCTTTCAAATGCTACCAAGTTTGTTTGAGATTTCAAACATTGATAATTGAGTAAATGAAAGGCAGATCATAAATGGATTCATCTTAAATCATTCAACACTTTATAAAGTAGCAATTTTTCTTTAAGTTCTTATAAACTTCACTTTTGGTTAAAAAGCTTTTCCATTTAAGATCTTCCAAACACATCAATTTATAGATTTTAAAATTGGATATAATTGAATTAGAACAGGTTATGAAATAAAATGTGAAAGTTATGATATTATTTTGTTAGTTAATTAATGCTTTCTTTTGTTACTAATTAGACCATTCATTAACAATTGAAAGAAACCTAAAACCCGTTTGATAACCATTTCATTTTTTTGTTTATGATTTTTGAAATTTAAGTCTAGAAACTACTACTCTAACACACAAATTCATGATTTTGATATCTACATCTTACCTGTGTTTAAAAAAAAATTGAAAACTAAAAAAAATAACTTCTAAATACTTATTTTTGTTTATGAAATTTGTTAATATTCATGTATTTACTTAGAAAAAAGATGAGACATATGTAAAGAATTGAGATAAATATATGCTTGAATTTTGAAAATAAAAAACGAAAAACAAAATGATTATGAAAACGTGCCTAAACTCGCACTTTTGAAATTTTTTGAGATCAAAATGCAATAAAGATTAAAATTCCATACCAAACTAATATTTTAGCATATTTTTTTTATTACAAAGATGATTCAAAACTTATCTTTGAGTCCCATTCATTTGTAAGTTAAAGTTATAAGCTGATTTCCTAGTTTTGATAAAATAAACAGAATAAAAGTAAATAATATGGACAAAACTAAAAAAATGTAATTTTAAAAGAAAAAAGAGATTAAATAGAAGGTAGAGGAGAAGTGATTTATGTTTGTCCCACATCGGAAACTGCGTACAAGTTGGCTGGAAGAGTGGGATATAAAATGAATGCCAAAACCTCCTTATTACTTACTTACCTGGACGAGGTCATTGAATGATCAAGAAGGTTCATGGCCTAGGTTGGTGACTTACATTGCACATTGAAAGGGTGCCCGCCTAAGGTCTGTCCATAGTGGCAGCTCCTGCGTCATAATTTGTGGTAGTGGGGGCCTGCGTTCGCGCGGCCCCTACCAATTCTTCAATATCAGAAATTTTAAGCAATACTTCGTATATTGAAGATCTTACTCTTGCTCTCTGATTTCATCTTATTATACTACTTTAGTCTTTTGAATTTATATTTGTTTCACTCTGAATTTTCTTTTCTTTTGTTTTAGTTTTTCTCTTAGTGTTCTTGGCCAACAAAATCAACAACCCTAATGCACCTTATGAAAAGCATCAGTCTCAACTAGAATGGGAGGAAGCCAACCAAATAATAATAATTAAGCCCTCTTTTGATGGCCACGCCCTCAAACGTCTTGACCGCACACAACTCTTACTCAAACACCCTTTGATAACATTCTTTTCTTTTGGAACCACACATCCTTGGGGCTATTGTATAGTTAGCATAATTAAAACTCTTCTCAAAATTTTAAAAGTAATTTTAAGGAAAACATGCAATTAGTTTTCTCATATAAGCTTCACTATGATAAATATTTATTTTTAGGGTGTACCTGGGTTGGGGAAAATTTTGAACAACTCAAAATTTTGGGTTAGTCAATTTTTTAACTCAACTCATTTATAAACACGACCAAATCCAACCCAACCCAACCCAATTCACTAACTCCTGGTATATGTTTAAGCAAGAAACATATACATTTTTAGATTGAATTAATTGAGTGAATGAGTTGTTTCTATTTTAAATTCAAACAAAAAATCTACCTAATAACATTAATTAATCATTTAACTTCAATTTATACCATTATATATTATAAAGATTATGTAAAAGATTGATAGAGAACAAAAAAAAAAAAATAAAGATAATAATAAAATAAAATAAATATATACATTTATAATTATGTTATAGGTAAATAAATATTTTTAAATTAATAATTAATTCGGGTTAGCTCTGGTTAATTTTAGGTCAACCAAATAACAACCCCAACCCATTGAACCAAACTCAACCCAAATAAGTTGATAACTCAACCCAACTTGTCAAATTGAGTTAGGTTGCTTCGGGTTACTCGAGTTGTCGGGTTCTTCTTTGAACACCCCTAATTTTTAATACAAAGACCATTCTGAACTTTATGACAAGTCCAATTAAACTTAAATCATTAAGTGGTTTTATTTTTTTGATAAAATAAACGGAATCATAGTTTATAACAATTACACAATTATGAATGTATTAGATTTGATTCCTCGGTTTAAGGGGATTTTGTTTTCTTTTTGTAAGTGTGATTGTAACTATTTTCTAACTTGTGGCTAAACCGTTGGTGGTGCCTAGGTATTTTATCGTGTATTTGTTACATTCTTTTGTGACTTGTGATCAGGAAGATGTTGGTTGGAGGGTGCTTGCTTAGTATTGTTTGAGCAGCAATTTGACTACTTTTATGAGTTTCAATTTATGAAATTTATTCTTAAAAAAAAAAACAATTACACAATTAAAGTAAATATACGGGGACAAAAGCTAAAAGCAGTAATTTTAAAGAAAAATAAAGCCGGGAGGAGAAGTGATTTATGTTTGTCCCACATCGGAAAATTCGTACAAATTGACTGCGAGAGGGTGTATAAAAAAGATGCCATCACATCAATCTAGCATACTTACCTGGACGGGGTCAATAGGTGATCACTAAGGTCTATGGCCTGAGTCGGCGACCTCCATTGCACTACTGGAGGGGTGCCCGCTTAAGGTCTGTCCAAAGAGGCAGCTCCTACGTCGTTATTTGTTGCAGTGGGGGCCTGCGTTCGCGCGGCCCCTTCTAATTCTCAGTTTCAATGTTTAGCCCAAAGTACTTTGATTGATATAGAGGGTTGATTATGTCATGATATCTTTTGAGTTAGGGATTATATCAAGCGCAGCATGTGTTACTGGCCAATATTAACAGAAAATGAAGGCAAACTTAATTGTTTTAAGCCATATATTCCTAAGAAGGAAAATTTTCGAAGGTTTGATATTTTGATTTTGTGGACTATTATTTGTAGGTCATCTTTCCGAGCTTAGGCGGGCGAGCGATATTTTGGTTTAGATGAACTTCTGGTTTATGATGAGTGATGAATATCAGTTTTCAAAAACCAAAAATATTATGGCAAATGGGCCTAAATAAATTACTATTTTATTTAAGTGTTAAATAATTGTTGTCCCCATAGTTCAACTCACATGATATATGAGTTTAAGATTAACCGTGAATTCAAATTGTCCGCCTCAAATATTGTTAAATTATAGAAAGTAATAATATTTTCTCAAATGCACAGACAGTTGATTGTATTTGAATGTAAGGTTGTAGAGTAATTATTTTGAGCGATTATATAAATGAGAAGATATTTTGAGTATTTAAAAATTTTAGTTTTAACTATATGTAGTTATTTGTAGAGAAATTGTAGTTTTTTTAGTACAAATTAAAGGATAGAGACCACAAATCTTTCATGGAGGGTACTACTACTCTCAATTAATTTGAGAATTCATATTCAACCTTTTTGATATTTTAAAATTGTAGTTAATGGCTCATTTGAATGATAATTTTTAAAATATATAGTAGATTAATTATGGACAATATAACCTATAATTACTCTATAATACATGTAAGGTGAATGACAGAAAGCTCATATTATTATATTATAGACAATTAGAGGTGTCGGATATTGTCTACAAACACACTAAAAAGTTGAATGTGATGGAGGAGCACAATGTATCAATATCCAACACACCAAAATAAGTACTCAAGAGTGCATAAAAAAAGTTGGTAGAAGCAAATGTCTATTGAGTTCGAGTCTCCTCAATCTTCACCTCTAGTTGTTGTATAATATAAAAAAATGGTGAGTATTGTGATATTGATAGGGTCAATGACAGAAAGCTCGTATAGTTCAACTGATATTTTTACTATTTATCTATGGTTATATAGAGTAGAAGATGTGAAATGTCCTCAAATTACTGAAAGTTGAGTTATATGAAAATTTTAAATAAAAAAACTTTTGATCAGTTATCTAATAAATCAAGAGAAACTTTTCTATGCACAATTTGTGTTACTTGCACTTAAATATACCTTTCTTACAAATTCATGTGTACGAAAGTTTTTCTCTAAAGCTAAATTTCATCACTAAGTCATGTTTGGATGGAAAATAATGGACTGGAAATGAGGTTTTAAGGGATGATATAGAAAAAAAACAGTTATTGAAAAATTTGTTTGAATGAATGGATTACAAATATCGATTTTCAAGAGCAAACCTATGACCGTGGTGTTGAATTGAATTATCTCAAACAATAAAACTAGGGTGTCATTGACCGGTGCACTTTGCACATAGTACAAAGAGTTTATAAAGTGAATAGTAATTATACAATAAAAAAATATATGGTGACACAACAAGCAGTAATTTAAAGGAGGGAAAAAGGAATAAATATGTGAGCGCGTAGGTAGGATAATAAGAAGAGAGCTATATTTGTCCCACATCGGACAGATCATAAACGTTGGCTGCGAGAAAGGTATAAAATTGATGCCATCCCCACGTTTCAACATACTTACCTGGACGGGGTCAATGGGTGATCAATAAGGCCCATGGCCTAGGTTGGTGACCTCCATTGCACTTGCGGAGGGGTGCCCGCCTAAGGTCTGTCCAAAGTGGCAGCTCCTACGTCATAATTTGTTGCGGTGGGGGCCTGCGTTCGCGCGGCCCCTTCTAAACCTGAAGTTATAATTAATTTATGATAATTAGTAGATTCGGATTTCGATAAGCAGTGTCTATAGATATTTATCTTGAACATATAATATTAATGCCTAGTATGATAATTTGTTTATCAATAATCTAAATCTAGGAATTTTGTAAATTTAAACAATTGAATAATCTTCAATAAACGTTGACAACAAGTTCTCTAATTTTGTATCTATCATTATAATCTTAATTTTAATATCTACTTGAATAAAATCATAGGTATGCTTATTTTCTTTTTTTTTTTTTTTTTTTTTTTTTTTTTTTAATTTGTAGGAACTATTTTTATTTCTTCGTAAATTATATATTTAACCAAAATCACTGAATTGAATTGGGTCCATACGTCTAAGAAATAGTGAGAATTATCTCTCTCAATTCAAAAATCCATAATTTGAATTGATGTTCTTTCATTGGGTCTCTTAAAATTGGAATTTGGTTATTCATCATGTACAAGGATCTCCGCTAAGCATCTATGGCTGAATGATTACGACAAATTTTTTAACTTTTGTCGTACCATATGTACTCAATTTATAATTTATCATATATTAAAATAATTATTTGTAAATATATATAGTTCAGACTTTAATTGTTTTGTTTAATTTTAATATATTTCTAAAAAAAAAACAAAAATGAGTGGTCGAAACATTATTCTAATTGAAATATAAACAATATTAAAATAACAGGTGAGATGTTTGTTACTTTTTAATGATATATGTATGCATTTCTTTCAAATACAAGAAGTATCCTTATATTTATTTCTTTTCAACGTTGGAGTAGTTTTTTTTTTGTAATAATATCTCATTTATTTGTTTTTTTTTTTAAATTTAAGAAGTTTTATTTTCAATTATAAATTTTAATTAATTAGTTTAATATAAATGATATTAATTATATGAAATTTGTCTCAAAAAAATTATGTGAAAGTAAGAAATAAAATTTTAAAAATAATACAAAATTAGTTATAAATCTACCATTGCTTTTCAAATACATAACATATTTTCTAAAATATAATATTGAAGGATAACAACTCATAAATTGGTTGAAGATTACGAAACAATAGATAATTTTAAATAATAAACAAAATTTTAAAATAAAAAATTGATAATCAAACTATCATTCAATTTTTGAAATATGAAATTCGATTATGAAACTACAGTTAAGTCTAAATTATGGGTAAAAATTATATTTTAAGTTTGAATCACAATATAAAAAAAAAGAGAAATATATTATGAAATTATTCTTAATTTAAAATTACCAAACATATTTTTTAAATTAGAAAATATATTGTCTAAACTATCATATTCGGTAAATGAGAATGAATTAACAAAATAAAATATAATTAAATATAATTGGAAAAATCTATTTCGAATTTTCTTTATGAAAATGTATTTAATGTTTGTGGGGTCTTTGATTTCACCCTTCTATTTTGATTCCTTTTTGGGAGATGGTGGTTAAAAAAAGTTGGCTTTGGAATGATTTTTTATTTTTCATTTTCATTATAAATTGATTTATTTTTAATTTTTGTCTCATTCTCAATTCGGTTGTAGGTTTTTATTTTATTAAATTTTTTTTTCATAAATAACGTGATATTTATAATATTTTTACTTAATATTTTAAATCTATTTTTTTTTGTCAATCCCAACTTCAATACCAATATATTTTTATTTTTTTTAATATTTAAAATCAAATCAATATATTTAGATTGTTTAAAACATTAAATAGAATGATTCAAATGTTGTTGAAAAAAATTAAATCTCTACTTTGTCTGTTTTATTTTTTATTTTTTTTATTTTCTCATGTGAAAAGTATTTTTAATCATTCAAAATAAATTTTGATAATATGAAAATCATTACAAAACATATTTTTGATTAAATTCAAACAATAAATTAATTTTAAATTATTAAAGGTGTATTTTGAATTGTGGTTGTGAAACATAGTGTAAAGGGAAGAATTAGAAATGGGCTGAAAGTAAAAAGATAATCAAATCTGAATTGGTGATTGCAATTCTCTTAGCCCCCACAGCCCATTTCTTTTTTTATTATTCATCAATCCTTTTCTCTCTTTAATACTTTTTCGCTCTCTTTAAATTGCTCTTCTCTTCGTTATAACCATACTTATATTAAAAAAAAAAACATTAAAAATATTTTTAGAATAAATAAAAGTTATTACAGAATTTTACAAATACTTAAAAAACACTTTATATTTAGAAATCATTTTCTTTATTTTTGTGACTATTCGGACTAGTTTACAGGCACCTCGGCTATCTTGATTAGACATTTTATCCGATTTTATAACATTTGTATGTTGAAAAAAGTGTAGAAAATTAATTATCACGTAGTTCATAATGGATTAAACTCACCACCTCTTACTTTATCAAAAATCTTCATGTCTACTAGGCCACATCTTTGTAATAGTTTAAAAATAAAAAGTATAGGCATTTGTTTTTATAGTGGTTTGGACTATGGTTATCTTGCTCAAAAATAAAGAAACAAAGAAAGAAAAATGGTTTTACATCCGTATTGAATTGAATTGAATTATCTTTAAATAATGAAACTAACGCCCAACTAATCTTTTCAATTCAAACACATGTGAGTTTAAACAAAGGTTTGAAATACCTTTTATTTTGATTGTCCTTTAACCAAAGTATTATAATTTTGAATTTTCATTCAATTCTCCCTATATATAAAAACTTTTGCAAAATGTAACAGGAACTAGGTTTTTATAAAAATTAAATTACAAAAACTACTCTCTTTTTTTTCACATAAAATATAAAATACTAAAGTTTATAATGTACTAGACATCAAAAACGTTTTTTTTTCCTTAAAAAAAGTAAAAAAATAAAAAATTCTTCAGAAAATGAGGACAAATTTGGGAAAAAAGAAAAGGCAAGTAGTTTAAATGTGATGTTTGAATTAGCATTGTTCGAATAAGGTTATTTTGAGAAGGTTGATAGGAAAACCTTATTTGATTAACAGAATGTTGTTTTGAAGATCGATCGTAGAAATATTTTGTTTGGATAAAATGGTTCGAAACGAGGTTAGAATAAGAATTCCGAATTGTTGGTACAATTGAGTTTTTTCTATGGTTTCTTTTCCCAATTTTCCCCAAATGAAATAAACACAACTGACCCATTATATTGTTTCATTTCTTTAAAAAATTCATAATAAGTTGATAGAGAGAGTGTGGTGTGTCAACAAACAGCTATCTGCAGTCTCCCTCCAAACCAGATAGTTCAAGTTTGAAGAAAGTGACTTTGTTTCCGTACAATAATCAAGACAAATTTTGGGTTTTAGTCACTAACCAATAATCAATCAAAATAAAATTCCTAACAATGACTTTTCACTCACTTACAAATATTCTAATCAAAGCCTAAAACACTTAAGATATGTTTGGAGCGGTGAGAATGGATGAGAATTGAATCACTAATTTACTCTTATTTTCCTTGTTTTGTCCCTTCTCTTTCTGGTACTATCGTAATCCATCATGCCCTTAAAAATGCATTACAAGAACAAAAAGGTATTAATTAATAAGAATACGACTCTTTATTTTAGTTAATAACAATTAAAGAGGATTCAAACTCATAACGTTTTTGAACTATTACTCTTGTTGACAATAAGAACAAATCTGACATGACATATAAACTAGTAACTAAGAAATTACCGAGTTTTCAAAATCTTCCCTATTATTGAAATAAAAAAAAAAACTTAAAATTAGCAAACTCCATAATAATATAAGCAAGCATTGTTTTGTTTTCTTCATTATAAGGAAATCACCACTCTCACCAGCTTCACCATGATCACTTTAATCATAATTAGGACCATCTTTCAAATAATGGTCATACTCACACCACATAATTCCACCCTTTCAAAAGTCTTCACCTCTCCATCACTCACCTCACAAGAGAAAAGAAAAAAAAAAGCAATCATATGCAAGACCCATTATCTACATCTTCTCCAACAATATGCAACCAAATTCAGGGTCATTGTGGGTATAATGAATCAGAATTAGTCCTTCAAATATGAAAGGCCATTGTATTGACTGCATTATCAATTATCAAATCAGCAATACTCAATTCTAAATATCCAAATTCTATCATCATCAACAAGTTCTATCTAGAAATGAAAGTATGCTGAAACTTGTGTTCATTCCTATTTTGCATAAAACTTCTCAGAACTCTTCTGAGAATTGTGATTGGGTGACTTCCAAAAGTTAACACTAATCACAAACTCTGTGGTCTTCAATAACAAAACAAAGAACAACTGGTAAGGCCATAGAACAGCTATCTAATAAATTAAAGAGTCAACATCTTTACCCCACATTTGTACTACCATATTGTGAGAAAACAAAATGTAAGAACTGTTTAGAAGTAACAGTTGAACATATTTTTACTAAACTTATGTTCTTGACAAAGTTCTTTAGAACCCATCATGGATTCAGTGATCCTGAGGATTTGGGGAACTAAAATAATTATGACTATGGGTTCAAGTTCAATAATGATGGCCACCTACCAGAGAACTAATTTACAGTACAAATGTTTAGGATCAAAAGTTTACCAAAATAATGTTTAAGCTATCCTAAACACAGATATCCAAGAGAAAAAAAAACCAGTATAATTGAAAGAAATTGGTGGAATCAATTAAAACTATAAACAGAAGAGATGAAATTTAAACATCACCCAAAAGGTAAATTGGACCAAAATGTGGATTCAAATGGAACACTTGCTTTTGATTTCACAATCCTATGCCACTATCAGAGATCCACTCAGTTCAAATAAACACAAACTAGAATATATAAATATATAGATAGATAGAATCTCAGAGCTTTCGGCTAGATTCATCAATTAGAACAAGCTGAAGAACAAAACTTAAATTGGAGAATGATTATGATGATGATGATGCAAATGTAATGCTGATGATTAATCAATTCAGTCAAAACTATGTTATCAATACATTGTAAATGGGTGGTTTTATTATAAATTATTTTTTACAATTATTCTACCAAATTGATCATAAGGAGCCACTGAGTACACTACCAACCGCAGGACAAACATTTTCAAGAACTAAAAGGAGAAATAAAGGGAAGAAAAGAGAAAGCCAAAAGCACTTACAAATCCTCATCCTTCAAGAAGATTCAGACCTTCATAAATCAGCCTCACATGGACCTCAAGTCTTCTAATGCCATCTTGATTTGTTCCTGAACCAATTCCAACCTCTTCGAATAAACCTCCAGTTCCAAAATCTGCTGTTTCCTCCACCTCTCATCCGCCATTTCTCCACCTCCGAAATTGATTGAAGCACCACCGAAGCTCAATGGAATTGGATGCAGAGCCAATCCACTGAAACCTCTGCCTCCACAAAGCCCTCCGTTCATGAAATTACTGGACAATTCCTTAAACAATGGCGACAGGCAGCTCTTCACTGTCTCCTCGATCAATCCTGCTGCCCCTGCGTTGTTGAAATTATTGTTGTTGTTGTTGTTGTTGGTGGCTGCGGTTGTGTTGGTGTTGTTGTAGGTACTATTTTTCTCTTTATTCAAATCCTCATTCGACAAACGTGGCCCGTCCATTCTTAATCCCGATCCAGGCCGTGAACGCTTGCGCGATTTTGGTGTTGGCGTCGTTTTCTTCTCAGCACAATTAGCCATCATCTCTTCGTGTTTAACGTCCATGTAATTGGCATACGGAATCGGAGCAGGCTCGTCGTCGTCCAAAGCGTTGTCATCGACTCCAATTCGGCCAGTATTGTCCCAGATCTTGCGAGAGATCTCAAACGTAGCCTGGTCGTGAGGGCTTTTGAAATTAAACTCCTTACCAGAACTAATCTTACCAATAACGTTGCGATACTTCTTCTTCAACCTCCGAAGCTTCTCTACAAGCTGATTCTTGTTAAAATCCAACTGTAATTTGGACTTGATCTGGTCGTAGAACAACGCCGTGTCGTTCTGATGATGGTGAGTGGTACCTCTGTGCATCGTGTAATCCAAAAACCCCTGCAAGAGCTTGATCTCATCATCGTCGTTCCAGAGGCGTTGAAACAACTTCCTTGACTCATCCAAGGGCCTCTTCTCGCCGGACAAGGTCAAAGGCTCGACGACGGTGGTTTCGAGGCGCTGGCGGATCAGATCGGCGGAGGAGATGGAGGAGATCGAAGGAGGAGGAACAAGGGTGACCAAACGGTCGATGGTACCGGGAGTAGCGATGGTGACGACAGCGGAAAGGGGAGGAACAGCGACGGCGCCGGCAGAGGAAGTGGAAGGGGAAGGATCGTCGTTCAATTCCTCCTCCTCTTCATCGTCGTCGTCTTCGAGGGATTCCTCGTCGTCCTCGAGATCTTCGTCGGGGAAAACGGCGTCGTTGCGAGGATCCATGAGAGAGAGAGGGAGAGAGAGAGAGAGAGAGAAGAAGAGCGTAAACAGTTATGGTGGTTTTGGGAGTATGTGTGTTTGGTTCACGAGGTTTGATTGAATTTTGGCGTGTGAGTGTGGTGGGTTCGATTCCATGGACTCCTACGTTTGGCTAGCCCGCCTAACTTTTCTAACCACCACGCGCTTCTCTTGTGAATCCTATTTAATTTACCTATTTATTTCAACATGTTAATTTTCGGAAAAAGCTTTTTCTATTTTTGCCATTCAAATTTCACCCCTACTACCCATTGTATACATTCAAATAATAGTATAAGCTGCAATTCAAATATATATAATATATATATATATATATATATTATATATAATATAAGATGTGAAGTTTCTTCAGGGATGAGATTGGGCCACCGCTCCAAACAGAAATTTGGTAGGTGGAGTAGGATAAAGAATGGATAGATTTATTCTAATACTTGTAAATGAAGGGCTCAATTATCAAGGGTAATGGAGGATTCATAGGGCGTAAATTATGGAATAATTTGATTCATTGAGGCTATAATGTCTTCAAAATTGAGGAGATTTATTAGAAATTATTGGGAAGGGAATTACGTTGAGTGGAATCCACCAATACTGTAAAGCCGAACAAGGACTACTATTAACCCGAGAAGGGAAGAAATCTGCGAGAACAAGCCTCATGAAGGGTTGACGAGCACCTAATCTGCATCCGGGGGGGCTAGAATGTTTTTGACTCAAGCCCAAGGAAGGGGCTCGCGACCAACCCTTGGGGCACATAGGGTGCCTGACCTGGAGCCTCTGTTGCTATATTTTTGGGTCATGTCCGATGCGCCTAACCCAAAAGAAACTCGATCTGAATGAAGTTGAAGGGCTTTGATTCTCAAGATCTCTCGAGTGAATCACGAGAATAACTCCCAACCTTTTTGAGTCCAAATCTTGCTTTGACATCAAATGACACGTGTTTATACCACACCAGTGTCTAGGTTTTCCTTTGTTTGTAGGTGAGATCATTCCAAAAGAAAAATACAAATTCACAATTGATCTCGAGACCATATTTTGTTAACAACAGAAACAATAGTCGAAGAAAATTAGTAGAAGTGTGGTGATAGAATACTAGATGATTCCATTACGAGTCCACGATTCGTAATGTTAGTAACATAATCTATAGAATCATAGACTACTAAGAAGAGTGGATTTATAAGGATAGGAGTATTAAAAAAGAATTATCTGCCCTACTTTAATCTATTATTCCCTACTTTTAATCATGCACCAATCAAAATTATAGAACATATTAAATGTATCAATTAAGCAGTGATGCTTTCTAGGAGCAACGTTTTTTTTTTTTTTTTTTTTTTTTTTTTTTTTTGTGGAGAATTGTAAATAGTGCTCTATTTCTAAAGTCACTAACCAAAGTTTTTGAAACTTGATGGTTCTTCAACCATTTTCTTTTGAACGGTAACATACCAATTCGTCATTTTAATTATATTTAATATAACACTTGCTTTAGTTCCAATGATCTCATGTTTTATTAATCTTAAAATTGTTGTGATCTGAAAGCGTCATTTGATGTGCGTAAATGAGACAAACTAAAACATTAAGCAAATGGGGATCGAGTAAAAAAATCATTCGTTTGAGGCTCACTGAAGCAAGACGGTGTGGGAGACCACGAGCTTGCTAGCAGCACGTTGCTGCACAGTGACACACTGGACGAAAGTCACGCAACGAACGCGCATTTCATGTAAGTTGCTCTCGAATCCCTTTGCGAATCTGGTTGGGTTTGATGCAGCTAAACTAAGATCCAAGTTGGGCTACCGGATATGCACCAAAAGACATTGTGAAACGGCTAATCAATAACAAATCCACGGCATGTGCACACGGCGAAGATAGTGCGGGTTAAGGGCAAGGGTATCAAATCTTTGAGGCAGCAAAAAAGATATCCAATTTGAGCTATCTATCACGAGTTTGCTTGATGACAATGGGGTTTTCAATCACAATAATGATGGAAAAATCCAACTATAATCTAATAACTTTGCCAGTAGTTGAGTTTCCGAAGATTCGACAAGGAGAAGAGGTTGACAAGACGCTTTTCGCACTGAGAGTGAGAAGTACGAATGAGGATGTTTGGCTAGAGGCTTAGAGGCCTTTGGTTGCAAGAATTAAACTTAGAGAAATGAGAACGAGTGTTTGCTTTTATATATATATATATATAGATATATATATATGAATGTTTAATCAAATTTTAATTCATCAATTAGCTCTTGCTCATTTAAATAGAAAATTCTCTTTAAAAACTATTCCTTTAATTAAATAAGACCCTTTTAATTTATTTGAAATTATTTTCAAGAATATCTCCGTAGTTAATCAAACAATATAAAATCTATAAAAATTAAATGAAAACTCAAGTTGTTACAACCTCGATATTATCCTTTATTGATACGAAACACTGGTCCAAGTAGGGTTCATCGTCGCCACTTTTAACCACCTCAACTCTCAACTCACATTTCGATGATGGTGAGTTGTATCTCACTAACATGTGTAATTCAAAAACCTATGCAAGAGCTTGATATCATCATTCTTATTCCAGAGTCATTGAAACAACATCTTAGACTCCTTCAATGGCTAATTCTCACCTCATGTCTCAAGGCACAGTATGATAAGATTACAGTAAAATAAGTAAGAAATTGAAAGGCGAAGAACAATCATAATTAGTTGCTTAGAAAATGGCCTAGACTGATTTAATTAAGCACCACTTTTACCTCATTTAGTTAATACATAGTTAATAAGTTAATTAATTTAGTTAATAACTAATTGAAATTTAGTTTGTCATATTGATTAGTTAGGAGGTTTTATAACTACTTAAATTTTATTGATATTAATAAGTGGCTTCTCTAACCCATTCATTAAGTTTGATTGATAAAAAATTACAAGGTTAAAGAATTGCTATTTGTTTTTCATTTATTTTGTGATTAGTGAAAAACAAAGGGAATTTACCAAAGACAAAAGGTGTTTTGAAAAAATCAAAGGAAGCTTGGGGGGGGGGGGGGGAGCAAGTTCCGGTCATTCCACTTGGCCGGAACGGTCTCCCTCCACCCCTTGGTACTGTTCAACCGTCTTTCTTGGAGCTTTTGAGCATAGAAGCGGGAGAAAAACAGTTTGGAGCAGTCATTTGAGATTCTTGAGATTTTTCAAGATTTGGTTGATTCTTCGTGAATGAAGATGTTCTTCAAAAGAGGTGTACATCATTTCCTTTCTTTTTGTTTCCTGTTTAGATATAGGTAAATTCTTGTGTCAATTTTGTTAGATTCATAATTGTTGTAATTTGTTGGAATTGTATCTTTAATATTGGACTATTTCTAGTAAATTCTCTAATAAAATTGTCTCACCTAGGCTAGTCCTTAGGTGCTCGTGGATGAAGAAATACGTACCGAACCACGTAAATCTTGTGCTCATTTTTCTCTCTTTTTCACAATTTTTCCAAATTTATACTTGCTGATTTTTCAATTAAAAAGCATAAAAAATTAGCTTTCAAGTTGATCATTCATAGTTTTCGTTAGATGTCTTAAATGCAAAATCGACATATGCTTAGAGAAAGTCGAAATTAATTATATAACAAATTGATTAATGGTGGTCGAGAGCGTGGCAATTGTTACAACAGCAGAAATAGGAGTAGGACTACAAAAACGAAGCAACGGAGGAAGTGAAAACGGAAGGGTCATCATACAATTCCTCCCGTTCGTCATCTTCATCCAACAACATAACGGATAAGTTGTAGTAAAGGAGAAGGAAACGGAGGGTGGTTGGTTTATGAAGAGTATTGTTTTGGTTCACTAGATTTGATTAAATTTTGGTGCCTTCGGTTGGCGTGTGGGTGTAGAGTTGTAGGGATAGGCCGCCTAACTTTCTAACCCCCACGTGCTTCTCTTGTGAGTGCTATTTAATTTACCTAATTATCTCAACTTTTCAACACCTCAATTTTGAGAAAAGCAATTTCTTTTTGATATTCTACAAAAATAGAAAACTTTAGTCGAAATAATTAAGAATATTTGTATTTATAGTTATTAATATATTTTAATGTTGTAATATAAAAAAAAATGGGACAATATTTATTAATATAATATAAATGTTTTTATTTTAAAAGTAACCTTATTTGTAATTATTTTATAAACTTAATTAGGTGGTAAGTTTTCCTAAGAGTTTGAAATATGTATAGTAATTTGAGTAAACTATAAATTTGGTATTTATAATTTGATAAAAATTAAAATTAAGTTTTTATGATTTAAAAATCTAGACTTTAATATCTATGGTTTGAAAAATGTATAATTTGATCAAAGTTAAAAAATATGTTATGCTATTCACAAATTATAAGCGAATTAAATAGGTAGTTAAACACATAAATAATGACTAAGTTCATGTTATTCACCAATAATTATGAAAATCATAGGCTATTTTTCAAATATTATCAGATCTTATGGATTAAATTCTAATTTTTCAAGAGACTAAATTGTAATTTTTTCAAATCATAAAGACAAGAATCTAAATTTTTAAATCATAATGACTAAACTCTAATTTTTTTAATGATAGAGACCTAAATTTTACCCTCATAATTTTTACATTATGAGTTTAAACCTCATTTTAAAATGTTTAAGTTTAGAAAAAAAAAAAAAAAAACTATTTGGATCAGCCTATGCTGCACGGTGCCTTTTTGCTTTGTGCACTACAAATTTATTTATTTATTTGTTTTGAAAAAAATATATAAATATGTGGACCAGAAATGAAGAATGTATCCAGTTGGGTGTCACGGTCGCTCTCTTCGACTCGTGCGGCAACCTAATTTCACGCTAGTCATGGCCCGCCTTAGAGGGGAACTCAAGCCCCAAATTTTAATCTCCCATACTTTGTGGCACGTCGGGACGTTAAGCGAGGTTCACTAGGCCTCGACTATGCTTCTTCGAACACGCAGCAGAATTATCTTGGTTATGCTTGATGCTCGCACATGCATCCGATCGGCCCACGGGAATCCAACATAAGAAGGCGGGTCGACCTTTCCTCGCCCCTTTATAGACTTGGCCCAGGCCCCATGCCTCGGACTACCCTATCTACAACTCACCTTGGCCTCCCCGAATAGTTGGCGAGGACTCGCAATACCGGGCTCTGCCCACTTTCCTAACCCTCGGGAAGCGCACCCCACTACATATCTCTGAGCTTCCCTTTAGAATTTAGCGACATCTAGGCAGCATAACTCTCGAAGCCGATTAAGTTGTTGGCACTACTGCTCGGCAAACCTCACTTATTGCACAACTTGGCGACGTTACAAAGACATTTTTGGTCTTTCAACAGCTCACTCGAGCTTCGCTTTGTCCAACATAATGGCTCATTCATAAGCGGACGCTGGTTCTTGACAACTTTGTCAGAGGTCAACCATTTGTCATATGGATGACCTAAATGGCACTTGTCCTCACACTTTTCTTAGTCTCAGCCACATCGTCCATTCACATGGACTCTTACTGAGCATAACTTGGCACTTGCCGATGCATGTCAAACTGACTTCCGGCTCTGCTTGCAACCATTAGCATTATCCCTCTGATGATAATGGTTCTCCCACAATATCTGTCCCACCAAGCCCTTGGCAAACAGACTTGATCTTCTTTTAAATGGGTACGACTCCCTCACTACATATTTGCTCAAGACATTCGCAAGTTCAAAGAGTATGCTTCTCCCAGCTTCACATTGACACACAACTGTCCTGCTACAATGGCACACTTGACACAGATGCAATGTCTTCATTTCAACTATCAAGTTTGCAACTCACTTCTTTCCATATGGATTTTCCCACTGGTACTTAGACCCGAATGTTGACCAGACTATTGCGTTTACTTAGACCCCTTGGCAAACCTTATTGAGTTTTGTAACTCACTTCTTTCCATATGGATTTTCCCACTGGTACTTAGACCCGAATGTTGACCAGACTATTGCGTTTACTCTAGAGATCGTTGCACTAGAGCCTATGAGTTGCCAACACTTTTTCAATTCCACGCTAATGATAACTATTGTTTTATGATTATTTAAATGTTTTTGGGATCCCACTGAATAACCATTTTTTTCTTATCTATTAAGTTAGTTTTATAATTGATTTCCATGCATGAGGTTTGAGTAAAGTCTTTAGTTTTGCCCTTTGAAAACTTGGGTCCTTATAGAAGAAATTCTAGAATTCTCTATACCATCTCAAATGAGTGAAACAACTCTAGTGACTCACCTTACACTCTTAAATGATTGAAACACCGCTAGAAACTCACCTGACACTCTCAAATGAGTGAAGTTTCACTAGCAACTTAGCATACATTCTCAAACAGGGGGAAACTCTACTAGCAACTCACCTCGCACTCTCAAATGAGTGAAACTCTACTAGCAACTCACCGTGCACTCTTAAAAGAGTGAAACTCTGCTAACAATTCATCTTACACTCTCAAAAGAGTGAAACAACACCATCAACCACCCTACACTCTCAAATGAGTGAAACATCTCTAGCAACTCACATTGCACTCTCAATAGAGTTAGACACCACTAGCAACACACTTTACTCTTACAAATGTTGAACATCACTAATAACTCATACATCTCTTGAAAGGATGAAAAAGCATCATTAACAACCCAGACATCACTCTAAAAGAATGAATCACCGCTAACAACTCACACTAGTTTCCTAAACATTCATACAAAAAATAAGAATGTACACGCCATAGAAACATAGCTACTAACCTTCAAGCCAAGGTAGAAATGTACGCATCACCAAACATTTCTAGCTTTCAACTCCCAAAACCTGCAGATGATCCATCACCAGAAATGTTATCTTCGACATGAATCGAAAATAAAAGAAGAGCGGGACAGCGTCGTTTCCTTTTAAAAAAACAAAATTTGCACTGCTTAAGCATCAGTCAGCGACCACACGTCGCACACCCAACAACGTCGTCTTGCTCCAATTTAAAATAACATCGCTCAAACTTGGTCAATGTTTAACCTTGACCTTTCTTTTCTTTAAGGTCTTACAAAAATAAACCAAATTCTTATTGAAATCGAAATTGAAACCGAACCATCGAACTAAATCAATAATTGTCTTTTATTGGACATCGATTTGAGCTCAATTATTGAAAAACAAAGGATATTGATTCAGTACAATAACAACATAAATCGAATTGAAATCACCCCAATAAGATTGACACAACTTTTTTTTTCTTTTTTTTTCTTTTTTTTTTTTTTTTTGCAAAATTGTGACTCATGACGACAAAATACCGGACTAGAACTTAGCTTAATTGAATGACATATAACCAAGAATTTTGGCCCGGTTTGATAATAATTTTGTTTTTCATTTTTGGTTTTTAAAATTTAAGCATATATTTAATTCAATTTTTTATATATGTCTCATCTTTTCTTTTAAGTATATGAATCATAACCAAATTTCATAAACCAAAATAAGTATTTGGAAGCTATTCTTTTAGCTTTCAAATTTTGGTTTTGTTTTTAAAACACAAGATATAGGCATCAAAGTCATGAAAATTATGTGTTGATATTGTAGTTGTAAGCTTAAATTTTAAAAACAAAAAACAAAAACAAAATGATTATAAAACGGGGTCTTAAAGATTTCAATCCCCCTCGTTAGATTGAAAATTTTGAGACTAGGAAATCAAAGTAGTAGAATATTCCCAATTAGTTTCATATTCGCAGGTATTTTAGGGAGGATATCAATATTTTGGGAATGATTTTCCAACCCTTATATTACCACTTGCATATATTAATTTTTTACATTCCAACTAACTCAGATTAGTTTGAAAATTGAAAACTTCAAACATTTATGAGACAAACATGTTATTACTGATTGGTTTTAAAAATAAGACATGAATATTATTTTATATAATATCAAATCTAATTAATGGTCTAATAAAATGACATAAAAATAAAAAAAATAGAGACATTTACTCATGTAATACCAATATGCATATACTATCTAAATAAGAATTGTGATGGATGTGTTATTCTCGCAAAATAATTACAATATAATCAAATTTTAAAATATTTTGCATATATAGTCATTAATATTGTATTATAAGAAAATACATGATAATACTTATTAATAAAGTGACTATGTGCTAATGTTTTTTACCGATTTGACTAGTTTGGTAAGCTTCTCGATAAAATATCATTTGACACTGGTTAACCTAAAATGACACCAACTCTGAAGGGGCATTCTTCAAACTCAGCCACAAATGAAGAAATCTGAGTATTACAACGAAAATGTTGAATATATATAATACACAATGACATAATATTTAACTGAAGAGAGAAAATGTGTTAATTGAAAGTTAAATAAAAAACTACAACTGTATGATTGTTCCATGAATTAAAGATATTATGAACAATTGGTATTCATTGAAAATATTTCAATACATATGAAATTTAGCCTTTGTTTTCTCAAACACTTGCTCAGCCATAACAGCACCATTCCCATCTGCTTTCTTGATTTCCAAATGAGCTTTCTGATAAAAACCAGTCCCCCTTATGGCATCAGCAATGAAATCATCAAAACCTATTGCAATTGCTGCTTCTGCTTTCGCTCCATACACCAATCTCTGTTTTTTTTCCGAAAACGCGAAAAATACAAAATAAAGGGAAAGGAAACCGAGAAGAACGGCGGAGAGCTGATTCCTACGACTAGTTAAAGAGTTGGATATAACTAGAGATTGAAAACAAACCTTAATTCTCGAAAGATGGATGGCGCCGAAGCACATCGGACAGGGCTCACAAGAGGCATAGATTTCACAGTCTGAAAGTTCGATTTGACCGAGCTTTTTGCATGCCTACAGTAGAAGGAAATACCATCACAAATTGCATAAACACATCAACAGAAAAGGAAATAATGACAGGATAAGGTCTTGAAAGTCGAAAGGCTTTCTATAGTCCAAATATATTTGCAGAATGCAGAACCATATATAAATAAACAAAAAAAAAACAGTCAAGCTCAGGGCGATCAAAAGAAATCATTATAGACTCAAAAAAGCATATATCAATGAGAGAAAATCAAAGCTTTTGGATGCAAACTACATCATTTTTGTTGAATAATATAAATCACTAATCAACCTAAAAAAGCTTAAACCGAAGGGTTGAGGTAAATTTAATTATATCAACTAACACTCTCCTCGCTTGTGAACTTAAAAATTTTAAAAATGTCCTACAAGTGAAATTAATTTAACATGGAGAAGAAAACGACACGGCAAAACTTGAACTCAGAACCTCCTGTTCTGATACCATGTTGAATTTTGTAAACCACTAATCAACCTAAAAACTTAAGCTCTAGATAAGGGTAAATTTAATTATGTCAACTAACAATTTTCAATCTCGAGGTTTTGGCATCGATTCATGCATGCCGACTTGGTGGCATCCCAAAAAAGTTAAATTGTCCTCCGGAGATCTAACACTCCCCAAGAATGAAAATTATGTAAATGATATAAGAATAATGAACGTGCACCATGGAGTAAATAGTCTTACACAAATAAGATAAATGGATATGCTACCAGTTAGAACAATCCACATACAAATAAAATACAAAGAGAAAAAACATTCCAAGACTTGAAAATTATGAGGTAGAGGTGAAGATATGTCGTAGAAATAAAAGCGATATATCAATCTCGGTACTCATGTTACTCCATATGCAGGACTAAAACATAGACAAAATCTCACGTTCAAATAAAATTTTCACATTCTAAGTTAAGATTAACTTTCTTAAGCAAAGCATTTTATAAAAACTAAGAATGAAGAACAACAAGCATTAGGCTAATATTATTATACAAACCTCTCTAACTGCAGTGACTTCAGCATGGGCAGTTGGGTCAGTGTTATGCAAGACCATGTTGTGACAGCTCACAACGACTTCATCGTTACGAACGACAACCGCTCCAAAAGGACCTCCATCTCCACACTCAACTCCTTTATAAGCCTCTTCAACTGCTTGTGTCAAGAATTTGTAGTCCCTATCTTGCACAGCTGGTTTTAAACGCCAAGACAATACATATAGAATTTTGTGAACAATTCATTTTAAAAGCTTGGGCATTTGTTCATTAAGACTTTTAACTAAACGATGAACAAAATAAATGCATGCAGTAAGGCAAATGACCACATTGACCAGCT
>JBBMEG010000009.1:1216487-1226624 GCA_037832605.1 Cyclanthera cordifolia | reverse complement strand
GTGGAGTTTTTTCTTTTTTGATATCAGATCAAAGTTCAAATTGACACTAAATTATGTGCACCTCAGAGGATACATTAGGATACATTGTCTGATGTTCAAACGTTTGGATTAAATTATTGCACAACTCAGACACTAAAATGTGCTCTTAAAAATATATATGTTTTAACGTTTGAATTTCAAAAGAAATTTGTTCAAAATTAAATGAACCGTTAACTTTTAAATTGGGAAACTACTATCGTTGATCAAAATTCATGATTGTTCGACTGTAGAAAAGTGTACAACAAATCAGTGTATTTGATTAAACTAAATATTTTTTCCAAGTTTTTTTCTCGTAGTCATATCAACATTGAACATGGGACAACACTCGTGATTAAAACCAAGACACTACTCACAAGAGCAGTAACAACGGCATCCTTATTTTTGAAAATGGCTTGATTTGTGGCACTTAATGAATTAAGAGTAATTCATATTTGCACTTAATGAATTAAGAGTAATTCATATTTTCCTCACCTACCTTACCATTAATTTGTTATGAGTTTCATTGACAACAAAGTTGTCGACTATATATATCAAAAGATTTGTGGATTACGAGATTTTTCTCATAAAAATTTTAAAGGTAAGTGTATCCGTACACTTACAAAATAAAAAAAAGTTAGACCCTTCAAACTTTTAAGTTTGGATCGGCTCTTGTTTGAACAAAACTTTTTCACATTTTTATAAAAGATTATCGAATTTATTAAATTTTTATAGTTAATTTTTTTTTTTTTTTTTTTTTTAAGTTTAGAAATGTTTTTTTAATTGAACTTTAGCTGTTTTTTCGACCAAATTTAAACACTACATTAGTAAAACTTTTTTAAATTCAGGAGCAAAGTTGACAAAATTATGAAAGTCTAGAGATTTTGATAATTTAATAAAATATCAAAATAGCTTTATTATTTACCTCAGCAACATTCAAGTGAAAAAACGTAAAAGTACATGAATATATCAATCAATGTCAAAAGGTAGAAAGAACTGAGAAATCCCACATCGGGAAATCACACAGCAGAGACTTCCCAATGTGATATAAATATAAACGACACATAACTCACCAACATACTTACCTGGACGAGGTCAATGAGCGATCAAGAAGGCTCATGGCCTAGGTTGGTGACCTCCATTGCACTTCGGAGGGGCGCCCGCCTAAGGTCTGTCCAAAGTGGCAGCTCCTACGTCATAATTTGTGGCAGTTGGGGCCTGCGTCCGCGCGGCCCCTTCCAATCTTCAGTCTAATGATTTTAAATATTTGTCAAAGTATTAAGTAAGTTTATTTAGATAGATGAATGAATAAAATTTATTGGTCACAGCTACTGGACCGAATCAGGTTAAATGGGATTGAGGAAACAGGTTAAATGGGATTGAGGAAAATCATAAATAATCAGTGAAATACTATCGGCTGAAAATGGGTCTATGTGAATATCCCTTGCTACTTGGAATATTGAAACCAACTTTTCTGTCATTGACTGCTTGAAAGAATCGGTTATTCAAAACGGATTTCTTCATTCTGCAGGTATCTAATATATTTTGAATATTTTGTTTTTGACAGAAGATGAATGGTTAAACACTACTAAATCACTTGTTTGTTAGTAATAAACAACCAGCTTCAAATCTCCAAACAAATAATTAAATAATTAATTACAAATCATCGAATTCATTTGAGGTTATTGTTAAGACTATTAAAGAAGAAATAATAAGTGGAAACTACAAAGAAGAAAATCAGGTTTTTATTTTCATTTGCTCTATCCGGTCTGCCTAAATCCTCAGAACCTAAGAGCTAGCTCCCGCCTATATGCAAATGAATTGGAAAGCATGAAAATTTTGATTTGAGTACACTACCAGCTTTATGTTCAGAAATTTTGTTGGATTTTTACTCCCATAAAGAAAATTGGGAAGAACATAGTCCATAAGAATACAAGTATACAGGTACTTGTGTCCAAGAAGTTCGGTAAAAGTCAGAAATTGATATCAGTACCATTGCTTTATCAAATTGAGGTTAGAAAATTGTTTATCAAGTAATCAATAAATAGGTATTTGAGAGTGTACTACTTTTGTAGGGCTTAAATGTGCACTAAGAAAATTACTGTCTGCAAAAAGTACTATTCTTGAACAATTATTCAAATGAATGTACTCTGCTTCCATTTGATCTTATCCTTACTTCAGAGTCGCCTAATATTTGATCTTCAAATCAAATGTAGTTATGTTCATAACTAAGAAGATCAAATTCTCCAATAAAACCTACTTGGATGATTGTAGATTAGAAAGAACTAAACCAAAGGTCCAATATCAAATGAGATAAACACACAACTTTTTATTTTTATTTTTTGATAATCACGATATACCCAGAGCACCACTAGCCCATCCTTAAGCTCATGACACCTGTTCTTAACAGTCTCGAACTAAGGGACGTCCGAGCTAGGGAGCATACTTCAGAGTCTGTAGCCTCAATTAAGCGGGCTGCTCCTTGGAGACAAGATGCATTTTTTTTTCCAAAATTTGGAAGGTTCTGCTGAATTAATGGACAAAGGCAAAAGAACTACAGCCTTAATTCCTCCCAAATACTCTTTGACAAAATCAATATTGAAAGATATAATTTTACTCTCTTGAAAAGAAAAGCAAATCAACAGAACAAACTGAATCAGTTCGGTGTGTATTTGATTTAACTAAAAACAATCTCTAAGTGTCTTCATCAATACATCAACCAGTCATATCTAAACATTGAACGTGGAACAGGACAATACTCTTTGATTAAAACCAAGACACCACAAAAACCAGAACAGTAACTAAAAAGACATGGATTCACATCTCTCATCTCCAATTGTAGTTGAACTAAATAACCTAACCATGGGGAAAAATCATTGGTCAAAAACTAACAGAAATCAATAATTAAAGGAATTCAAAAAATCCATTCAAAAAGTGATCATACAAATTACAGGAAACACAGAGAAAAACCAGTAATCATCATTCACTTTCTTTCACATCAGAGGACAAAAAGCTATAAACAATCAAATCCTTAATCTCTCCCTTAATATAACAATACTTCCTCAGAGTCCCCTCTTTCTGAAACCCAACTTTCTCAAGAACTCTTTGAGAAGCCCTATTCTCCACAGACACAAACCCCTGCAATCTCACCACCTCAGGAAAGCTCATAAACACTTGAGAAACGGCAATTCCCAAAGCCTTGGTCGCAATTCCTTTACCCCAATAGTCCCTAGCCACAGCATATCCCACATCTGCCTTGCACCGATCCTCGCCCGACCACGGATAAACCGAGACGAACCCAACAGAATGACCATCAACACAGAACGACCTGCGCCAAGGATGGGGAATACAAACATCCCTAATAAAAGCTAGTGCCTGTTCCTTCAAGTGAAAGTGTTCCATCTAATGAATTTCATCACCTGATTATCACCAGCCCATAACAAGAAATCATCAACATCGGAAAGTTCAAACGGGCGTAGGGTTATGAGAATTTGGCTGCGTTCTTCCATGCTCGCTAAATGTTCGACGATATGCGTAAAAGAGAGTGATAAAATATTTGAGAGATTATTGTATTGGGGAGGGGCTGCGCGTTGACGCAAGCCTCAACTGCCATAAATTATGACGTAGGATCTACCGCAATGGCAGACCTTAGACGCGCACCCTTCCTACGTGCAATGGAAGTCACATGTCTAGGCCATGGCTCTTCATGATCGGCCATAGACCCCGTCCAGGTATGTACCTTTCAACGAAACCCTCACTTCAGTTTTATACTGCTCTTTCTTCTTCTAGGTTTTGCGACTGTCCGATGTGGGATTTAAATGACTCACCGAACCACGTTTCCTAAACTTTTTTTTTTCCAACTTTTCTATAAATGTTCTTTATTGTTAGATTAATGTTTTTGGAATAAGTGTTTTGATTTCTTTTCTATCTTTGTTTATTTACCAGTTTTATTTTTATGGTTTTGATTTGATTTGAATTCTGTGCTTATATACTCAAAACGAGCATAGCTCAGTTAATAATAATTGTGCATTTGTTGTCTCCTCCCAACTTTGTACTCAAAAAACAAAATAAATTGTGCTTTTTATATTTCTGATTTTTTAAATATTATTAAGTTCATTCTTTTAGGTTTATTTTTTTCTCTCATCAAAGTTGGAGTGTTCAAATAATATCTACATAATTAACTAAATCAATTTCGGCTGATTAATTATTAATTTATTCTAAATAAATGAAATTTTCTTGAGTTAAATTAGTTTTTTTTTTTTTTTGAAATCGATTTAAATTACTTTTTGAATTACCAAAAATTATTTTGTATTAACACAAAGTTGAATTTATTATTTAATACTAAAATATATATATTTTTTACTTATAACTTAACTATATTTGTGTATATTTATTTCATTATTACTTTTTAACATTTTACATTTCAAAATTGTATTAAATGTGGTTTAAATCATTAGAATGTGCATATCATATAATATGAAATGAAGTTAAATGGTTAATAGAAGTTATTAAATTAATTTATATATATATAATTGAAAATAAATAATGTTTGAAAAAAAAAAAAAAGACAATTGGTTCGATCCAATCCAAAAAACATCAGCATTGTGTTGGGTTGTTCAAATAAATATGATTGAATATTTTTTTTTTTTTTTTTTGAAAATCAAGAAATCAAGTTTTTGCTTTTCAATACTCAATTACCACGCTTATTCTTAGGTCGGACACGAAGTGATATTGAAGCAAGATTTTACAAGTTAATTAAAATCATCAAACTAATCTCAAAAAAAAAAAAAAAAAAAAAAAAACATCAATCAAACACTTGAGAAAATACAATTTTTTTGGAAAATAATAAATCTGACGGCTTAGACACATTTAAGATATTTGAAAACCAAGATGAGAAAATCTTTGGAACTCCAATAAAAGCCGTACAATCCAGAGTTGAATGGCAATGGAATTGAACAAAGGATCGCATGCCTTTGCTTAATTAGTAGAACAAAAATATAGCATATAATGAAATTAAGTTTGTTTATTAAGGATGTCGTCATTAATTAATTATTAATTCTTTGGATGTCGTGCAAATTGATATTTTATGCAAGGTTCACAATGATCTTTAACTTGTAAGTCATTATTTAACTTATGTCTTATACTATTTCTCATTCATGTACATTTTTTCAATTGCAACTTCTAATTCAAAGTTTTGTTTCTACATTGTGTAGGTACTTTGTTCAAGGTGAGGATCGTTTGCATCTATAATTATCTTGCAAGTTGTCAACTCGCGAATGCTTTGCATAAAGGATAATATACCATGTGTCTTTTGTGACAATTTAAATTTTTTAGTTTCCAAACATTTTGTAGATATTTTAAGAATTATCGAGTGTATTGTTATGTCATATCATTTTTTTTTGCTCTCGTGTATTGTTTAAATTGTTAAGTTATATATGAAATGATATTTGTTGAAACTTATTTGTTTAGGTTTGTGGTTGTATATTATAAATATTTCTTGACATGTAAGGGCAAAAACAAAAAAATGTCAGATAAACGGATAAATTGACATAAATAAATAGTCATATTACACTAAACGATAACTATAAAAAATGTCAATAGATAAACTATAATGATAATAATAGCGTGTCATTACTAATTCTTCAATAACTCTGTGTACGAGTCATTAATGGATCAATCATGACTATAATATAAGTCATAAATGATTCAACTATGACATTTATTTTAATGTCGTTATTACTTTTTCAATGACTATATATACATATCATTACTGGGTCAACAATGACTATAATATACTGATATAATTGGTTCTACCATGACACTTTTTCGAAAGTGTTATGATTGAACCTACCATGACAGGCGATTCTACGACTATAATTTTGAGTCATAAATAGTGCTTATGACTCAAAAATATAGTCATTATATAAGACTTTTCTACTAGTGTAAAGCCAATGTTTAAGTCACGTGTTATCTCCTAATTATCATTATTATTCTCTCTCTTGTTTTCTTGGCTAGCTTTGTCCGTGTATGGACTCTATTTCTGTAGGGCTATTGAATGCCATCTTGCCCTATTTTGTTTAATAGAGACAATACAATATCAGTCACCTAGCTCTCTTTTCTCTCTATATTTCCTGCCTTCATCATTTCTTTATGGCATCAGAGCCTAGGCTGCCTGCTATGGACCAGCCATCTTATTCTTTCTTATGACATGCTTTTGTCTCTTCACCAGCAGCAGTGCATCTTTATCCCTTCTCTGCCCTGTGAACTGAAACACTTCCTCCATATATTCAGTCCGATTTTGTCCGCAGAAACCTTCCCCAACGACCACAAAATTTTCATCCTCAACTTCATACTCCACCTTATAAACATCGACAACCACCATCGCCTATTTTTCATCTAACTTTTCTACTTCCCGTCCCTCATATGCTCCCTACCCTTCGATGTACACATTATCTTCGCCTTATTCTTTTCTACCCTCCCCATCAGCCTTTCCAAATATATCACATGCCCTATCAGTTAAACTCTCAGACTCCAACTATTTGTTGTGGAAAAATCAACTTCACAACCGCATATATGCTCAAAATTTAAAAGGATTTATCAATGGAGCTTTTTCTAGCTGCTCCTAAATTTTTAGACAACCTTTCTCACCAAGCCAACCCAGATTTCCTACTAGCATAAATATAATCGCATGGTAATGGCTATGTTGTACTCCTCACTCACTGAAGAAAAAATGGGTGATATTATCTCCTACTCACTAGCTCGTGACATATGGGAATCTCTCAGACATTCTTATGAATCTACTTCATTTACTAGAGATCTTAGTCTCAAATCTCAAATTCAAAAAATAAAGAAGGTTGGGCTAAGTATACCTCAAGACTTAGCAAAGATTAAAGACATTGCTGACAAACTCTCTGCCATAAGCGAATCAGTGAGTCACAAAGATCACATATACTACATCCTTGAAGGTCTTGGCTCGGAGTACAATGCATTTGTCACCTTGATTCAAAATCGTGCGGATCTTCCTCCAATTGAAGATGTTTGTTCTCTTCTTCTCGGCTATGAATATCGCCTAGAACAACATAATACGGTAGATTCTTTAAATGTTGTCTAAGCTCATTTTGTAGGGTTACAAATGTCATCAAACCAATCAGCACGAAAGAACACACGCTTTTATAAGTCGAACTCTGGTTCTAAACCTCGTCCTCCACCGCCTTTTCTCAAAGTCTTCTTGGTCGTCCTCCCACATCTCGCATCGTTCGTCCCCCTCAAAACACATCTTCTCAACAACCCACTCCTCTCCTCTTAATCCTTACCTGTGTCAAATTTGTGGTAAAGATAACCACATTGCATTTCATTGTTACCATCAACCAAATCTTCAGTATCAACCTCCATATCTTATTCCGCCACCTGTGTCTCAACCTCAAGCTCTTTAAGCATCCACTAACTTGTCTAATTTCCCTACTTCCGGTGCCCATAATCCATCAGATTGCTATTCTCCATCCCTTTTTGCTTCTCCCGATGATGCTTGGTTTATGGATTCTGGGGCCTCAAACCATTTGACTCTTGATCTAAATGCCCTCTCAAACCCAATTCCATATTATAGTGGAGAACATGTAGTGGCGAATGGTATGTCTATACTGATTACTCATATTGGATCTTCTCATATTCCATTGTCTCCAAATCATGCATTGTTTTAAAAAATGTTCTACATGTTCAATATATTTCACATAAACTAATAAGCATTTCAAAATTATGTTATGATAACAAAGCTTTCGTTGAATTTCATTCCAATTCTTTTCTTGTGAAGGACCACCTCACCAAGAAAATTCTGCTATGGGGCATACTTGAAAATGGGTTGTACAAGGTTACACCAGCATCCTCAACATTGTCTACTCCACCAACTTCCCGTGTTCATGTCTTTTTAGCGTCATCCAATGTTAGTCTTTGGCATGTTCGTCTTGGTCACCCCGCCTCGTCTATAGTAAAGCGGGTTTAGCGTCTTGTAAGTTGGATTACACTACCAACGATATATTTTTTTCTTTGCTCGTCGTGTCAAGTAGCTAAGAGTCATAGATTACCTTTTCCAATGAGTTCGAGCCGTGCGTCTAAACCGTTTGAATTAGTTCATTCAGATTTATGAGGATCCTCCTCGATATCTTCTATTAATGGACCATGTTACTTTATCTTATTTATAGATATTTTTTCTCGTTATAGTTGGATTTATCGTTTGCGCACTAAAGACCAAGCTCTTCCAACGTTTGTTCAATTTCGAACCATGGTTAATCAACAATTCAATGTTGATATCAAAACTCTTTAAACGACTGGGGTGGGGAATATCGACCTTTATCAAAATACTTTTGACTTAAATGATATTTTTCATAGAATATATCGTCTTTACGCACCCTAACAAAATGGGAGAGTCGAGCGTAAAAATCGACATGTTGTTGAGGTTGGTTCCTTATTTGCACATTCTTTAATTCCATTAAAATTTTGGCATTTTGCTTTTCAAACTGCTGTTTATTTAATTAACCATTTACCAACTTTGGTTTTAAATAATGCATCTCTATATTTTATTCTTTTTTCCATTTTCTTTCTATATTTTCTGCCTTCATCATTTCTCCTTTACCAACTAAGTTTTGGGATGATGTATTTTCCACCACTATCTTTCTTATTAATATATTGCCCTATTAATTGGTTTTAAGTTGGAAAAGACATTAAGTATTGTTTAAAACTTTTCCAAATTATAAATTAATGAAAACTTTTAGTTGCTTATGTTTTTTTGTATCTACCAGCAACCTATAATAGTCATGTCAATTGTTTGGTTATGTTTGTTTCTTTTTGTTCTGTTTTTTTTTTTTTTTTTGTTGAAAAATATGAGTGGTAAAGTCTTACTTGTCGATAACCTGTTATTTTTATTTGGTAGTAAAAAATCACTATTAACCTCTCCAATCCTCTTCACTCCATTTTTTTTAGATTATTTTTAGATTATAGTTGCAACGTCAGCGGTTAGGAGGGGTACATAAATTAACCGAGTCCACATCCGAATGAGAATGAGGTCAAAACATGCTGAAAGAATTCGTGTTAGTTTGTGAAGATAATCTTCACGGTTAGAAGCGATAAAAGTTAGTATGTGACGTGGTCGAGTCGTAGCACGTGATGTAGGAGAATGCCGGTGCACATAGGAGTCAAGTCCGGATTCCAAGACCTCGTTCACATCTTAGACCACTAACATTACAATAGTCGCCTTCATAAAGATTATAAGTGCTAAGATAAGGGTTTAGACTCTATATCTTGCTTCAAATCCTATTTGGTGAAATGAAGTTCCCCTACCTTGAAGATAAAAATTCAAAAACACTACTATAAGATCTATAATATTTGGGTTATGCTATTTTGTGGTGTTTGGATGTATAATTGCATGAGGGTAATATTGAGTGATAAAAAAAAAAAAAAGTTATTTTGAATAAATTTGGATGAAAAATGGTAATAACAGTTCGTATAGTTTAAATTATTTAAAGAGTGGCCGTAAAAATTCATTTATAATAATTTTATTAAAACATTGAAACAAACATCTTTCCGTTCAATCTTTTAAGAGTATTTAAAATTAGTTCTTGAGTATTTAGAATTTTGAATATTTAGAAGTAATGATTGCAGCTAAATACATGTAGTTTTTAAAAGTATTTAAAATTAGTATTAAGAATGAGAATTTATTTTGAGTATTTATAAGTAATGACTAGTAATAATTGAAATCAAAAGCTTGTTTTGATATAGTTTTTAAGAGTATTAAAAATTAGTATTTAGAATGAAATTTTTTTTTGAGTACCTATAAATAATGATTACAGTTAAAAGTTTGTTTGAATGTATTTTTTAAAAATATTTAAAATTAGTAATTAGAATGAAGATTTATTTTGAGGATTTATTTTGAGTATTTAAAAGTAGTGATTACAGTCAAAGTTTCATTTGAATTTAGCTGTTTTTCGAAATATTTAGTAAATACTAATTTGAAATATTACTTTAAAATCTCATAAGAAAATGTTCTATAAATTCACTCTCCATCTCTAAAGAGGATTCACATATGAAATTACATGATTGGGAATATACAGTATAATACTTTACTCTCATATG
>JBBMEG010000009.1:1202744-1216387 GCA_037832605.1 Cyclanthera cordifolia | reverse complement strand
CTCTCCATCTCTAAAGAGGATTCACATATGAAATTACATGATTGGGAATATACAGTATAATACTTTACTCTCATATGAAATTACTTATAAATATACTTGATTTGCTCTATAAATAGTCAGGGATTCACATATTCATTTAAAGAAAATAAATATTAAAAAATTCGATAAATACAATCTTAAATTTCAAAAATAAAAAATAAAAAATTTAAAATAGCTATATAAGGGCATCCTAACACTTTGGTTTTTCTTTTTTATTTTTGAAATTTAAGCTTATTTTGACTCTAATTATTTAGAAAGAGTTTTATATTCGTCCAGAAGGGGTGAATTCTAACCAAATTTCAAAATTTAAACAAACTTTTTAAATTTACTTATTTTAATTCTCAAATTTTGGTTTGGTTTTTAAAAACAAAGATAAGACGTAAATATCAAAATAAGTACACTCAATTGATGAAATATTGGTTATATGTTTAAATTTTAAAAATTAAAAACAAATGTTCCGTTGGATAATCATTTAAGCCGTGTTTGATAACATTTGAGATAACATTTGATTTTTCGTTTTTGGTTTTTGAAATTTAAGTTTATATTTATCTAAATTTTCTAGGTATGTTTCATCTTTCTCTTTTAAGTAAGCATATGGATCTTAACCAAATTTAGGAGTGTTCATACATTCTTCAAAGATCGATTCGACCGACCGAATTAAGGACGGTTGGTCGGTTTTCATGTATATGTCAATCGGTGTCGGTTTAAAAAAAAACTTAACCGAATTTTTTTGGTCGGTTCGGTCTGTAAATAAATTTTTTTTCTTTATAAAATATTAATATTTTCATATAATTAACTATATTTATTATTTAATTATGGTAAAATAACAAATGTCAATATAAAATTGTATGATGAATATGTTTTTAATTTAAAAAAAAAATCGATATAACTGACTTAATCGACTCTTTTAACCGATTTAACTGAACAAACCGACAGATAACCAACTGGTGTATGATTTAGAGTTCAGTTCAGTCTCCTGACTTAACGGACCGATTGGTTTGGTTTCGTTTTTAAATTAATCTATAAGGTCGGTTTGGTGTCAATTTTCACAAAAAAATGGCATCGACCTACCGATGAACTCCCCTAACCAAATTTCATAAACCAAAACAAGTATTTGAAAGCTATTTTTTTAGCTTTCGATTTTTGTTTTATTTTTAAAAACACAAATAAGACGTAGACATCAAAGTCATGAAATTATGTGTTGGACGTACTAATAGTTCTAGACTTAAATTTCAAAAACAAAAACTGAAATGGTTATCAAACATGACCTTAGTTTTTTGTTTTTAACTTTTAAAAGTTAAGCCTACGAACTCTAGCACATGATATTCATTATTTTCATATCTCCATTTTACTTATCTTAAAAAAAAAAAATCAAGTAGAAATTTGAAATCCAAAAAAAAAAAAAGCTTCTAAATTTAAGAGAAGATAAAATCAAACGTAGAAAATTTGATTAAATACAAATTTAAATTTCAAAAATCAAAAGCTAAGCCCCATTTATAATCATTTTGTTTTTTATTTTTTGTTTTTAAAATTTAAGCATATATTTACCTCAATTCTTTGCGTATGTCTCATCTTTTTCTTTAAGTAAATATATGAATTATAACCAAATTTCATAAACAAAAACAAATATTTTGAAGCTATTTTTTTTAGCTTTCAAATTTTGGTTTTGTTTTTAAAACACAAGAGGTAGACATTAAAGTCATAAAAAATTTGTGTTAGAAGAATAGTTGTACAGGCTTGAATTTCAAAAACAAAAAACAAAATGACTATCAAATATGACCTAAACATCTACAAGACGGGTTGAGAATCCTTAAGAAAAGTTACTATGAAAAAGTTGTTGGAATTAAAGATCCAAATGTAGGATGTGTTTGGGGCTGGGGTTGGGGTTGGGTTGGAAAGGGACGGGAAGAAGTCTCATTCATGTATCTTCATTGCATTGAAAAGGGAGGGGAAGGATTCTCATTTTTGTGTATAGGGTACTAACCTCTATCAAAAATTTAGTTTGATATCTTTAACCAACAAATCCATTTAACTCCATTGATTATAATTATCTCTTATATGTTATTCATGTGCATTTTTTTCTTTTTTTTAATGTATTATTTATCATGTCTTTTTTAGATATATCATGTTATTTAAACAATTTTTGTAATTATTTATATATTTATATTTTCATTAAAGTACATTTGATTTTTTTGATTTTTTTTATCAATTATCAAATTTAATTGTTTTTATTATTTTCAAATGATCATAATTTATTATAAAAGTTTAATTTAAATTATAAATGAAATGAAATAAAATTCAAAAAAAAAAAATTTAGACACATCTACCAAACAAATTGCATTTTAATAATTTACAACTTAAATTTAAATGATGTTGATGATGGTAAACTGAAGACTGGATGCTACTATTAAGTACTTGAATATAAACAAACAATTTATAATAAATCAATAGTTACACTATTTTTGTATGACAATAATTGAGAATAGAAGATTTGAACCAGTAATATCAAGGTCATTAGGTATAATTGATGTGGCTGAACTACACGTACAATTCTTTTGGCACTTGTAGATTTCTTTTTTTTTTTGAGATTACAACAATTGGAGGTAGGAAGATTCGAACCTGTGACCTCGTGATTCTTCTGTATACACTAATGTTGCTGAATTACTGTTATTTTGGCATAATTCAAATCTATAATTCGAATCCCAAACTCAATTATTGTAAATTAAAAAAAAATTATAATAAGATTTATCGTAACAAGTTATTATTTTATTATAATAGAGAGGTCTATCATAACATCAAAATTGGAGGGTTATAATTAGGATGAAAGCTTATAAACAAAATAATCTTTAAATGCATATTTAATTATTATAACGCATCTTTAAATGCAGTTAAACGGCCTTATGTTAATTTCCTCAATTAACTATGCTAAGTTTATTCCTTAAATACTCATGAAACGAATAAAACGTAGCATTTAATCATAATGTTTATTACCAAGTACGTTACGTTTCAGCACAGCTAATGGAGCTACTTAACATATTTTATTATTTTACAATTAATAATTTATATATATATATATATATATATTTATTTATTTTTTATTTTTTATATTTTATATTTTTTTATTCGACAACCTTGGAAGAGATACAAAGTGCTATTAGAGCTTAACTATTTTTAACAATTAACAATAAATAATAATACATTAAATGATCTTTTAACTCAATTTATTTTTCTAAAACATTATTCCAACAACTACAGCCCACAATTTTACTATATAATTTTTAAGTATAATTAAAATTACATTTTGAATATTTAAAAATAATGATGAGAATTTAACATGATATTCAATTGATCTATAATTATTACATTTTGAGGCCAAATTGATTTTAATTACAAGATATTCAAATGATTTTTTATAACTAAATGAATTTAATTTGAATCACCATTTTACCCTTGATTACCTGAAACTTAATGTTGCAAACCTTAATATTATAGTTTTTTTTACCCATCATCAAGAATCTGTCATACACATTAAAACCCGTTTGAATAGGTATACAATTTTTTAAATAATCTAGCACAAATGTAATAATTTTTTCCATTTAAATATTTACGCAAAGTTCCCAATAATGATTAATAATAATTACCGTAAATAACATAAATATAATTTTTAATAAAAATATTTATTATTAGTATTTAATATAAAATTTTATTTTGAGTATTAAAAAAAATAATTACAATCAAATTTTTATTTTAATTTGAATGTAATTTTTTAGAGCAATAATTGTTGCAACAAAAAACTCGATATACTTTTTTTAATAGTATTTTATAAATATTACTTCTAGATACTCACTCAGGTATGCAGGAAACTCAATGTGTTATTTTGGAAATACTACTCAGTCGATATTCTTAGAGACTTCTAAAGAACAGTTACCTTGAAGTTTCAGTTTCTATTCCAACATGTACATCACATTAACTTTAAAAAAATAAAGATGATATAATCTCAAGCATGTTAAAAAAATGTTACATTCTTATAACCTAATCATTAAAAAACCTGTTAGTACCAAAATATCCAAGACATGAAGACCCATCAAAGTCATTTAAAATGGAATTCTTTCTTTGAAAAAATGTACCAGTAAATGCTATATAGAAAAATAAACCCAGTAATCCAGAAATTTAAGAAAGAACTAAAACCCAACAACTAAAAAGATGCTATAATACAAACAATAAAGTCTGCTAATTCAAAGGTGTTATTTAGCTTCATCACGCAGTAAAGAAACCTAAGAACTTGTGTCGTCGCATATCTCCGTATTATGAATATTATCACAGGTCTGCTCGTCCGGGATATCTGGGGAAGGGGATAACATCTCTGATGTTGTCAATGCCAGTAGCAAAAAGAAGCATCCTCTCAAAACCCAGACCAAAACCACAGTGCTTGACTGTCCCGTATCGTCGCAGATCAAGATACCATTCATATGGTTCAAGTGGCAGACCCATCTCTTTGATCCTGCAGAAAATAAGAACTCAGATTTCATAGTTCATAAAAGAAGTGAGAACCAACAAGAGAAATATGAATAGTCAATCTGCTACCTGTCGTGAATAACCTCGTATCGCTCCTCCCTTTGACTCCCACCAATCAACTCCCCAACCTTAAAAGAAAAGTCAAAAAGTGATTTTCACAAACAAAAGGGTCAAGACGATGAAAATGAATCACAGATATTGACAAAATAATGAAACAAAATAAGCAACCTTAGGTACAAGAACATCCATTGCAGCTACAGTCTTGCAGTCGTCATTGAGTCTCATATAAAATGCTTTGATTCCTTTCGGATAGTTATAGACAATGACGGGCTTTTTAAATACTACTTCGGTCAAGTACCTGAGCAAGCATAAAAATAAAGAGATTTACCACACTTCAAGTGATGTAAATGCAAAGCTTGGGAGTTTACAAACCTTTCATGTTCAGAAGCTAAATCAATTCCCCATTCCACTTTGTTCTCGAACTCCTTACCCTTCTTTACAGCTTCCTCAAGTAATTCAACAGCTTCCGTGTAAGAAATTCGAACGAAAGGAGTTGAAGATACCATTTTGAGACGATCAATACAAGTTCGGTCATATTTGTCAGCCATAAATTTCATGTCATCCAGGCAGTTGTCAAGTAACCATTGACACAGAAATCTCACATAAGCTTCCGCGCAATTCATATCGTCCTTCAACCAATTAAAGACAAAAATATCACATATGGTTAATTCAATTTACAAAACCCATGTTCACACAGTTACATTATTTTTCTTATTCCTTTTAAGAATTTACAAAACTCTTCTGATAAATGTGGTTGTTTTCCATATTCCATCCTTAGTCGTACAGATTATACAACCAACTCTTAAACCTAGCCTTCTAGCAGCTTCTTCTCAATTACAATTTTTGAGCTTTCTTATTCCCAATCTGTTAAACGTGGTTGTTTTCCATATTCCTTTTGAGATTTCTTATCTCGTTAGGATTGTATCATAGTCATTCATCAATAAAGGTTTTGTTTCCTAACAAGGAAAAAAAATTCTTATCGAGAATATATAAAGTAAGACTTAATTTATTATAGAAGCCTTTTCTTTTGTTTTTACATCCATGAATATCTATTATCTATATTATCAACTTGTGCATGCCTCAACTAACATTTAGTTTCCAAAAAGTCCTAAATAAGTGGACAAGAAGACTTGTATTCATTTCCTCTAAACCCTTTATTATTTACATCAACTCTAATTAACCACTAGAACGATCCAGGGTGGTTTCTTAATTACAAGGCTAAAAAAAGTGATAAACTCCTCTTAGCACATTAAAGCTCAAGTACAAGGCAGGTGCCAAAGGTATTGTATCTTTAGATGGTTATACACAACTCATCTTCTGAACCTTAGCCATGAAAACATTTCCAACTGAGTAAGCTAAAAAAAGATACAAACTTACAATAAATTTCAGCATAGTAACAAACCTGCAAATCCGCAAATGCAATTTCAGGCTCAACCATCCAGAACTCTGCAAGATGTCTTGAAGTGTGAGAATTTTCAGCTCGGAAGGTTGGTCCAAAGGTGTATACACTACTGAGTGCACAGGCATAAGTTTCAACTTGCAACTGGCCTGAAACAGTCAAAAACGCTTGCCGAGCAAAGAAATCTCTTCCATAATCCACTTTCCCATCCTTCTCTGGGATGCCAGGCTTAAGCTTAGCTCTCTCTTCCAATCTGGAAACATTCTCCTTTGCCTTCTTCAATTCCAAAACAGAAGCACCAATTTCCCCCTTGCTCGCTTTAGAAGCCTTCAGCTTCGCAACCGCTTCTCCTTTCTCCTTGACAATTTGCCTTGCTTCATCTACTTCTGCTTCTGAGGGAGGTGGGTTTTTAATCAACTCCTTTTCTAACCTTTCAGCCTCACTCAATAAAGTGGTAACTTGAAACATTTCACCCGCACCCTCACAATCGCTTGTAGTAACAATTGGTGTGTGAATATACAGAAATCCATGTTTGTTAAAAAACGTGTGAGTGGCAAATGCAAGTGCATTTCTAATTCTAGCAACAGCAGATATCTGAAATCGTCACAAAAAAAAAAAAAAAAAGTAATCAATGTAGTGTTTTAGTTTTTTCGATTGTACATAGCTATCGATATCAGAGAAGAACACCACAATTAAAATGTCAAGTTACAAAACTATTTAAGAAATGAAATGCAGAAATGTTTGAAAAAAAAACAATCAATAAATTAAAATTTGAGAAATGATTTCAATTTTCTTTTACCGTGTTAGTTCTAGGGCGGAGATGAACAACATCTCTGAGAAACTCGAGAGTGAGTTTTGTCTTCGGCAAAGGATACCGCGCAGGATCCACGGGGCCAACATGAACGACAGCCTCGCCGCGAAGCTCGACTTTCTGGTGCTTATCCGGCGGAGGAAGCTTGAAAACGCCGTCGACTACAACGCAGGTTCCGGTGGGGACAATCTGGCCAAGATCAGCCACGGCTGCTTCGATGATCACTTGGAGATTCTGAGGGCAAGAGCCGTCGTTCAACTCGAGAAAGGCAAAAGCGTCCTTATCGGCCTTTCTTCCGGTTTTGACCCAACCGCCAACACGAACCTTCTGGCCGGCGAGTCCAGAACCGCCGTCTGACCGGCAGACAATTGAACGGATAGGAACTCGATCGGAGAATTCAGCTTTGAGAGATTTAAAAATGGAGGAATCGTCGTTCAAGGCGACGGCGGCGAGTTGGTCGGCAGGTGGCGCGGAATGCTCTGCCATTGGTTCGTTCTCGGTGTAGCTTTGAACACTTCAGTTGATTTCAAAACCCTAATTCACATTTTGATATTTAAACTGTATAACGTACGGTCGGTCTTTTCAGTTTGAACCGGTTTTTTTTATGCGGCTTTGGAATAAGAAATGAAAGTGTGATTATTCGGAAAAATAAAATAAAAAAGAATAAAATAAAATGGGATTGGTGAGAGTTTATTTTTCGCTGAAATTAAGGGTGAATTGAATGCCATAAATATTTAATTGTTGAAAGAAAAATAAAATAAAAGAAAGGAAATGAATATTTACAATCCAATTCTCATGAAATAAAGGAGATTGAAGTTTGTTTCAAAAAGATAAACAAACTGCATACACAAAAACCTTTGAAGAAGTGTAAACTTACCATTTGGACAAGAATACATATATTATTACTTAGCTAAATTCATTTTTGATATTTGATACATGCTCTTAATCATGGTTAATGATGTAATATTTTGATTTTTTTGGTGTAATGGAATATTTTGATTGAGAGAAGACTTGTATGATTTTGCAGATGTTACTAGTGTCATTTACAAACCTATGGAATTTCCCAACAAAAACAATAATTTTATAATATAAATATGTATCTATAAATTTAAAACTTGTGGATTGAACTACAAGAAAAGAAAGTATTGAGATGTATTTCAATCTTAATTGAAGTTATACAATGGTAACATTTCAATTCAATTTATTCTTATATATATATATAAAAACATTGTAATTCAATTTTTTACAGTAATTAAAAAATTCAAATTTAGTGAGTGAAGTGTCGTACTAAACATGATTAAAAAATGAAAAAAAAAAAAATGAAGATGTGATCGTTTTGTACTTGGATGTTTAGGACCAAAATTATCTCTCTATTTTTCAAACTTACTTTACTATGTTGTAAGAAAAAGATTTTCTGTCTCAAATATTGGGTAGAGTTTGAATTTCTTCTTTTCATATTATTTATAATGACTCAAAATTTCAAGAGTTCTTGAAAGTATATAAAAATTTGAACTCGTATAACTCAAATACAGACATCCAAATACTCGAATCAAATGAGACTCGAAAAGTAATTGACGAAATGAAACCAACATTAATGAAAGAAAAAAGTGGTTTTTAAAAACGGAGAGTATTTAAACGAGAATCTTTCTTTCTTTAAGTAAATGTAAAATGATTGATAATAGAGAATGGATATTTGAGAAATCTCCGCAATTGAGTAAGAATTTTGTAGTGCAATTCATCTACTAATCAAGTACTAGAAATCAATATCTTATATTAGTAATTTGAAGGGGGCCGCGCGAACGCAGGCCCCCACTGTAACAAATTATGACGTAGGAGCTGCCACTTTGGACAGACCTTAGGCTGGCACCCCTCCAGAAGTGCAATGGAGGTCACCAAACTAGGCCATGGGCCCCATTGATCACCCATTGACCCCGTCCAGGTAAGTATGTTGAAACGTCGGCCATTGCATTCTATTTATCCAAATTTTGAGGCATCCAACTGTATGCTTAGGCGATGTGGGACTTTTCAGTTACCTCTATTTTCACTCCATGCACTTCATTTGCTCGCACAATGCATTTTGAGTTTTCAGCATCAGATTTGTGAGATTTCCAATTGTTTTTGGACATAGATTCGGAAGTACATGAACTAATATTTTGAATAATTATGGGATTTGAGTAATGCTGTTGGATGCTAATTAAATTTGGATGGATAAAATAGATTATTCTTTAGTTTTATTTAGCTTGAAGTTGAAAAATATCATTGTCGGTAGCATCAAGCTAATTTAACTCGTGAAAATGATAACCCTCTCATAATTTATAGATAATTTAGACAAAATTCAATAATAAAAAAAAATTGTAGTGACATCTTATATAATCAAATAACAAAAAATAAATAGGTCTGATTTTTCCACTCCACCTCTAAATATGGTTGAATTAAAAAAAAAAATCACAAAATTAGTTTGAGTCAATTTTTCCTTAACAATACAAATTCAACCTAAGCTTACTGTGTTTTGATAGCTTGAGTCTTTGTTAGTTTATTAATTCGGAATTTGTGGATCATTATCCTAAGCAGGTAAATAGGACGACTGTGACATTACAGAGCATGGTTTCATAAATACAAATACACTAATAAATAAAAGAAAATATCATTCGAGTTGAAAATATTATACGCTAGAGGAAAATAAAACTAGAATTAAAGACTCTAATGAGATGTAGCAGTGTCTCATGGTAATCTCTTGCTCGATCAGCCATCTAGATACGAACAATTAGCTCACAAAACAAGATCAACAACACATAGCTCACAAAACAAGATCAACAACACAACGAAGGGTATACATACCCAAGCTCATTGGTGTCAGGTCAAGTGACCATGTTCTCGACCTACACCACGTAGAATAGACTAGCGGCCACAAACTAAAAGATCGAAAAAGTCTCTAACAAAAACCTTTGTCTTAAAATGGCAGTATAGGCAACATTATCCAAGAAGGAGACTTGGTGATCAGCAGAGCTACCGATATGCTATCAGGCCTCACACTATCACTACAATCTATGGATCTGCACGTCTTAAATGAGAAGGATATCTCCCCGCTACCACACATTAGATAAGTTTCTTAGGAATATTGATAGATAACACGACAGACAAAATGACCTATCAGCCGACCATCTCATAACCATTCACCAACGTTATCGTCTCAAGCCATGGGGAACCAGTCCCTACAATGTATTTCATCAACCTCATATATGAATAGTATCATCTATCTATTCATGTGCCTGGCCACGTCTTCTCAGGACACCACAAGGTGTCTAAACAGTTTAACATGCCCACTTAAGAACCTTAGAGTAGAGATGTCCATTTTCCCGTGGGGCCGAGGCCCACGGGGTCTTGCATAGAACGGGGTGGTGAATCCCTATTTAGGCGGGGAATGGAAGAATGAGCGAGGAAAGAAAATTTCCTACAAGGTAAACGGAGACGGGGACGAGGAATGTATTCCTCATCATTCCTCATCCCCGTTTCCGTGATCCCCGCCTCGTTTTCATTTTATTTTAAAAAAAATATTTTTTTCTTTAATCTTTAGTTACCATTTAGTTTTTGTGTGTGTATGTATATATGTATATATTCAAATATATTTTTTATTTAATAATTAAATATCAAATTGAAAATTAATATATACATTTCGTGAAAATTTAAATTTTAAAATTACTATTAAGAAAGTACTCATACAAATTATGATTTAAAAATGAAAAATTAAATTAAACGGGAAAAATTCAGCGTGGAAAACTCGATCGCCGCAAAAATAAATAGTGAATTTCGCGAACCGTGCCTAGTGGACATCTCTACCTTACAGCCTAAACACGCTGACAAAATCCTTCTTATACTAACGTACATACCAACAACATACACGCAAAATTAGTCGCAAACCTACATGTGTAGACCATCAATATCATCAGTACATACAAAGTCTCACAAACAAAAGAACATGCTACGTCATAAAACATGATAACATACCATCAACAATATTCACGCACCGTCAAACAACAGTAGCTCAACCACATTAGGGAACACCAAAAGACCAGGTCATGGATTCGAATCCCCATCTTTAATTATTGTAATCTCAAAAAAAAAAAAAAAAAAAAATTCACCTACTAACCGCATGACCTCAATTTTAAATGGAATTTTTGGGTTACAATGTTAATTATCACATAACTATACTATTTTGGAGTAAACTTAATTAAATTTAAAATTAATTAGAAACACCAACAACAAAATACTTAATTAACCATGCAGGTTGGTTATAAAAGTTTTACAGCCTAATTAATAATTCATAATTTGAATGGACAACCAACTAGATTTAAATTTGCATATCGGAAGGGTTGGTGGGGCGTTGATTTCATTTTTTGGTGATAGTCCAGTTCAACACTACGGTCATGAGTTCGATCATGAAAATCGATATATGTCACTCACTTATTTGAGAGTAATACTATATAGAGTTTGTAGTTCCTCCCCAATTTGTACTCACAAAAAAATGCATTAGTAGAAAAATCTCACATCAGAAGACATCTTAACAATTTGATTGATATTCAAAATATTTAATTTGATATCAAAGTCCATTAAATATTTCCTTCAATTAAAAAAAAAGAAAAAAAAGTAGTAGACGTATTACTCCCACAAAATAATTATATATAAAATCAAATTTTAAAATATTTGCCTGTATAGTAATTAATATGTATTATAAGAAAGTTTCTAAAAATAAAATAATATAATAGCAAGTTAATCATGTCCTATAATGAATGCACTTGTTTTATTACTATGATGTTCACACTTCTAAATGATCCAAAGCTTGAAAAAGAAAATACCATTCCGCATGAGTTTGAGAGTTGGAAGTTTTATATCTACTCTTAAAACTTTCACCAAACTTCTTCCGGTCGGGAAAATGTTATCTCTCTATGTTTATTCCTTGAAATTAAGAAAACAATTGTACTTTATTTATAAGAGTATTTGCAGTAAAATTTTATGACAGACATTATATAAATTGTTTTGGTTTCATAACAACGCAATGAGTTGAGAAGAATAAGGAAATCTACTCAAAACAGAATACAAAAAAAATACCTGTACAGATTCTTTCATCGAAAAGACCAGTCAATGTTTTACATATGTACAAAGGTTTGTAACTGGAGAATTGGAAGGGGCCGCGCAAACACAGGCCCCCACTACCACAAATTATGACGTAGGCTCGGCCACTTTGGGCAGACCTTAGGCGAGCACCCCTCCTAAGTGCAATGGAGGTCACAAAACCTAGGCCATAAGCCTTGCAGATCGCTCAGTGACCCCGTCCAGGTAAGTATGTTGCTACATACGCCATAGTTTGTATTTATATGATATTGGAAGGTCACTGCTGTGCATTTGCCCGATGCAGGACTTTTTAGTTCTATTATCTTCCCCTTATGTCCCACCTTTCGACCTTTATATATATTATATATGTTTTAGCTATATACCTTAACAACATCAATTGATTTTTTTTTTTTTTTTTTTTTGTCTGTTTGAAAGGTTCAAGTAAATAAATATAGAATATATATATGGTGTTATAATTTATGCATATTTCAACTTAGCTTATGGACTCAAAAACATTTTATTGTTAACAAATTGGAAATGAAAATTAATTGATATTAGCTTATGGACTCAAAACATTTTATTGTTAACAAATTTGAAATGAAATTAATTTTGAGATAGTAACTATCATCATTTCGATTCTCTTGACGAGGACATATGGTTACCATTTGAAATAATCAAGCTATGTAAGCACCAACATTGATTGAGATTTGAGCCACAAAAGATGTGTCTATTAATATTAAATGTCACACTAATCTTATATTTAGTTCAAACGTCTCAAGATCTTAATGTATAATATTCTGTTGCATTAATATCAATGCTAAAACATCCCAATTATAGATGTGAGGAAATACGAGCTAACTAATTAATCCGAGTCAAGTTGCGAAATCCCCACACAAAATGATTTAAATCTAAACTTCTAATATGAAATCTTGTAGCGGGAAATCAAGATGAACGTGAAGTTTTAATATACATAAAATCGATAAAGAAAATTTGGAGTGATACGAATTAGGCAGGGGCTGCGCGAACGCAAGCCCCATCAGCAACAAATAATGATGTAGGATCTGCCCATTTTCGGGAGACCTTAGGCAAGCACTCTTCCGTAGTGCAATGGAAGCCACGTACCTAAGCCATGGCCCTTATGGATCGGCCATTGACTCCATCCAGGTAAGTAATTCAAAACTGTTGCCCGCGGCCCATTTTATAACCTGCGAAAGTCTCTTAATTCTGACATCTTCCGATGTGGGATTAAATGCAACTTCTTATATTTTAGTTTTAGTTTGAGATTGTTGTGGCTCTTACGATAATTGGCGTTGGTTGTTTTTTTTTTTTACGAAAGAGTCAATTAATAATAATATTATTAAACTGCTGAACCAAAATAAAGATATTATTTCTATGGAAATGATGCCTCTCACTTGTATCTTGTGTGAGATAGAAAACAATCTTTTTAGTGTGCGTTTGGATTTTGGATTGATGAGGGAAAAGGAGAGGAAGGGATGGAAGAAGAAAAAATTGAGTGATTTGGGTATTGGTCTTTAGAGGGTTTTTTTTTTTTTTTTTTAAAGATTTGTGTTTAGGAAAGAACATGTGTCTTTAGATGAAATTTGAAATAAAATTTGATTTAAGGTTTTGATGATGTAAGAACCCGACCCGACACGAGGTCAGTCCCGGGCCTTAACCCCTTTTAGATGCCAGTTTTCGATAATTTAAATT
>JBBMEG010000009.1:1189480-1202644 GCA_037832605.1 Cyclanthera cordifolia | reverse complement strand
ACATTAAATTGAACCCAAATTCTGACAAAACAGACCCTTACCTTTGCCCGAAACAGTACGAAACAGAATTAGAATCCCGAAGCGCGAGTCCCCTAATGCATCTCCAGCTAAAAGTGCCTACACAGGTCAAACGGTTGAGAATTTGGACCTAAAACCATGAAAAATGGACTCGGGACACGGGTTTTACCTTAGGATGGAAAAATGAATTTTTTCCGGTCACCGGTGACGGCGGCGACGGCGGCGGCGCGTGAGATCAAGCGCCGGCGAAGGTTGCAGAGGGTTACAGCTAGGTTCGGGTGCGTGAAGCAGCTGGTTCGGGAGCGCTGGCGTGGCTCGGGTGTGGTCTGACAGGCTCGGAGTGGCTGCGGCTAGGCTCGGGAGGCGCTGGTTTGGTTCGGGACACGCGGCAGGCGAGGTGTGGCTGCAGCTAGGCTCGGATCTGACAGGCTGTCGGCGACAGTGATTGGCTGACACGACGGCGGCCACTGATTGGCTCGGCAGGCGACGTCTGCGATTGGCTGAACCGTTGGCGGCTTCTGATTGGCTCAGCAGGCGGCGGCGTTTCTGCACCTGTAGGCGACGGACACGTGGCTGTTCCTGGTTCGCGGCGCTGACGGTTGGCGGCTTTGCAGTGGCGGCTCTGACGTATTCTCGGGATGCGTGCTGCGACTCACTTTTCAAATTTCTCTCCCTCTCATTCGTCTGCACTCACTCCCAAGCCTCCTTATTATTTGGCCATGATGACCACTTCGAAATCCTAAATTTGGCACTTTGCCAAATTTGGCATTTTGTGGCAAATTTACGGATTTGCCCCTGTTGACTTTTTTTTTGTGGCTGTTACAGATGAGATGTTGGAGAAAGGTTGAGAAGGAGTCGGGAAGAGATTGCGAGTATTAAAAACAAACAAGAAGTTCAACTTCTCACTCGTGAAGCTTTTACTTTGGTATAGGAACGACATGACAACCCACTAATCTAATTAAAAGAAAATTTTACTCATATTTTAAGTAGAATAGAGATGAGTGAAGAGAATGAAACAATTTATGGTAGTTTTAGTAATTAACTACTCGTTTGAGAATCCATTTTAATACCAAACAACTTGTTTGAGAATTGATATTAATAATAGTTTAGTATAATAAATTAAATGTGAAGTTTGATAAGTGGTTAAGGATGATTGTTTACCACAAAATACAAACAAGTGGTTCATGTAAAATGGTTATTTACCGCTCTTCTCTACAAATAACAAATATAGCAAAGAACAATATATATATGAAGTAACAAGTTACTTGACGGTTAAGATTCCACATGAATCGACTAGGAAAGTTTAGATGTGTGAGAGTGCTAACTAGGGTGTTTTTTTTTTTTTTTTTTTTTTTTTGTAGAAAATAGTGGAGTAGAGAGATCAATGATAGTTTTATTAATTAACTACTTATTTGAGATTTGATGTTAATAGTGGTTAAATTAGTTAACTACTCATTTAAGATTTGATGTTAATAGTGGTTAAAGTAGTTAACTACTTGTTTAGAGATTGATGTTAGTAGTGGTTGAGTGATAATGCGTCGTGTGAAGTTTGGTAAAGGATTTGATGACGGTTTTAATAGAAAGTTTAATGAGTGGTTCAGAGTAGTTATTTACTGCCAAATACAAATATGAGACGTTATCAAAGAGTAATTGCCAACAAAAACAAACATAGCCTAGAGGTTTAGGAAAAAAATAATAAAGTTGGAACAAAGGGAGAGTGAAAAGACTAAATTGTGCGAGTAAAGAAGGAATCGACCAATAAAAATAGCATAAAATTCATCCATGTTTGGGCTCGCCTTTAGAACTGTTGAATCTAGAGCTTACGTAATTGAGGTTGCCTTTTCAAAATCTAACTAAACCAAGCATTTTTTACATACAAATAGCACATAGGTTTATAAACTAAAGTTCTTTAGAAAGTAATCACAATACATAAACATAAGGGAAAGTAGTATTAGAAACTCCTTAACCTTTATAAGCACAAAAGCATTGCTCAGGGATAAAATGTGCAGTGTATAAATCACAAAGTCAACACTTAGATAGGGAAGGCTTGCGCTCCCTACTTTCACCACTCGGTACATTTTGGCAAATAATTGATGTGACATCATTGCATATGAAAATGACAAGGAGTCAACACTTAGAATAAAATGAAGGAAACTATCCTAACATGCAATAATATTAAAGTAACATAAAAGCATGATGAAACAGGGTTGAACTAACATTCGGTCATGTACAACACGCACCAGACAAGCATGACCGTCACATTTTTTCCCATTTAAATGGTTGACGACCCTGTCTACCAACCCTGCCCGAACTCAGCGATCGTACGAGCAACTACTTTTACAGTCCCAATGGACCTTAGTGCCTACAACTTTCTTTCACTTGTCGAATAATTCTTGTACGAGTTGACTTGTGTCCACTACTTCTATTTCTTCAACTAACACCCCAAATGAATTCTTCAAAAGGAACTAACAGACATGATGCTTCATGACTTGTTTGGAGGCTCTAGCTTTCTTATCTTGAAACTTGCCGTTGTACTACTGTCTTCAACTTCATAAGAACTTTGTTGTTGGCTTTTGACTGACTAGAGTGTCTCTTTGGACTGACATAGCTTCTTTCGTAACTTGTTGCATCACCTTGATGACTTGGTATTCCACTTTGTTTATACTTCCACTCTCCAGTGGGGTTATACTCCGACTCTTTTTTTACCAAGGATGGACGTTCTTGCGAGACACTTTGTCTCGACACTCGGCTAGGCCCTTGTTCTATCGACGGGCTGATAAATACCTTATGGTCCCCACGCGAGGGATCGCCTCTGTTTTCTCTTGCTCGGTCTCAGCTACTATAGCTTTGGTCTCCTCAGCTTCAAGTCTCTTGTTTCTCTCGAGAGCAATCTTAAAATCCTTAACAATCTAACGATTAGAACACTCATGCACCGGATGAGGTCCATCGCATAAGAAACATGATCTATGGCTCTGCTTCGTAAGGTGATGCGGCCTTTGCCACGAGTTTTCACTTATAGATAGGGAAAGCTTGCACTCCTTACTTTGACCACTCAGTTGGACTCCTCCCCAACTCGTAAGACAGGTTGGTCGAAAATCTCTACTGTCTTGGTACGAAGAGGTTACACTCTCGCTCTTGAGGTTTTTCCTCTATTGGTTCACTGACCAAATCAAATAGTCTCTCTACGCCGACATATATATGTTTCGGTTGATCTTTGTACTTTCTGGTCGTAGAGCTTGGCCTTTGCTAATGGTTTCAATCCTTCGAAAAAGTTAAAAACCTTGTCATTCTCTATCATGTCTCGGATATCAAGCATCAACCCCGCAAATTGTTTTACATATTCTCTAATTGTTTAAGTGTGCTTCAACACTCGTAACTTGCGTCTTACAAGAACTTCAACATTTTCGGAGAAAAATTGTGAGCTCAATTCTTGTCTCAACAACTCCCAGCTGTCAATGGTACATCTTCCTTCTTTGATGTCAATATAATGCGATTTCCACTACAATTTGTCATCATCCGCCAAATACATTGTCGTTAATGTGCCTTTTATGTCTTCAAACACTGTATTTGTGGCTTTAAAGTATTTTTCAATATCAAAATGAAGTTCTCTGAAGCTTTAACATCTCGAACCCCGCAAAAGAGCTTTGGTTCAAGCACCTTGACCTTACTATTTTGAATGACGCCTCCAGCTGAGGCTTGATTTCTCACTACTCTTATGGTGAGATTAACTCGAGCATTCAAATTAGTTATTTCTGCCCTAAACAATGCTAATGGCAGCTCTCATTTCCTCTGACAACTCAAACATCATTTGAGCCATTGCTTTTTGCGCGTTTCGACACACTCCTCAATACGGGCAACAAAGTCCGACGAGCTTTCTCCATTTTGATTGCCACCAAATATTGTGGTTTTATCTTGAAGGGTTTCTACCCTCGCCATCAACTTTTAGATGAACATCCCGTCTAGGCGGCCAGCTACCGTATGGACCGTGTCAGCCTTACCATCAATCTTATTTAGGCGAGAATCCAAGGATTGGACATACTTCGGAATTCCAACTAGATCAGCCATATGTTCTTATAGGTCGAACAATCGATCGACATAGGACCTGTCCCATTGATCTTTCACATATGAACTCATTATAACAACAAATGAGTCAAATTATGCTCTGATACCACTTGTCAATTGAACGAAAATGCAAAGCGTGTGGCACAACTGGTGCAACCTCTATCACATGCCTCGTGACAATGTTTTCGAAAAAGGGAGAAAATATTTGGAATTATGTTTTGTCTTTGAAGGGCTATATGGAAATACAACAATGACCACTTTAACTATATTACATTCAACATATAACTTTGTACAAAAGAAACTTCAAGAAGTTATACCCCTATAGTACATTTTGACACATAATTGATATGATATCCTTACATATGAAAATGACGAGGAGTCAACACTTAGAATAAAATGAAGGAAACTATCCTAACATACAATAATAACAAAATAACATAAAAACATGATGAAACATACTTGAAAGGACATGCGGTCATGTGCAACACGCACTAGACAAGCATGACTGTCACACTATGCTCACTTTGTTTCACATTATTAACTATCTATTAAAAATGAGTTTTTACAACATGTCTTTTAATAACTATATCTAAACGAATTATTGTAATTAATCAAAATAATAAATCAATTTAATCATTCATTCAAATCACTCAAAATAATCATTCATTTCATGAATTATTGTCAGCAAGTACTCTACAAAAATCATTCAAACAGAGTTATTATTAAGATTCAAATTTTTAGCAACTTAAAATAATTTCTCAACTATAACCACTTAAAATAATCACTCTAAAATTCTAGATTGAAACGATGACAAGTTTCTGTCACGATGAACTTCAAGTAATTATTTAGCTAAATTACTGTTTCGGTCCCTAATAAGGGTTTGTCCAAATTTGATATGCATTTTTCATATGTTCAATTACAATAAAATTTATTTCAAAAAAAGTTTCAAGAAAGTTTAACTTTTGTATTTATTAGTAAACAAAATTACTTTTATTGAATTAACTCCATAAATTTTAAAAATATATTCCCAACAAATTTCTTTAGTTATAAAAAACATTATAATTATTTAATCAATTTTAAAAATAAATAAATGAATCAACTTATCATAAAAATAGTTTAAAATGGATTCATTTTTGGTAAAAAAAAAAAAAGAAAGAGTGAAAGAATTAATAGTAGATTAAAGTAATTAACTACCTTTTTGAAAATTAATGTTAGCAGTGAGAGTAATTAATTACTTGTTTAGAGATTGACATTAATAATAATTGAGTTATATGTTTATTGTGAAATTTAATAGAAGATTTGATGAGTTGTACCAAATACAAAGGAATGATTTTTGAAGTGCTTTGGTTTACCGCCACTCTTCTACTAAAAACAAATATAACTTTAAAGTTTACCAACTAAAAACGGTTATAATGTTTTTAAATATTATTTGAAATAGTTCTTTTATAAAAAACATTGTAATTATTGAATCAACGTTTCTAAATAAATGAATTTAACCTATCATAAAAATAAAATTTCTTCTTTGAAATTGACATTTCTCATCTTTGTAACTTATAAAGAAAAATAGACAAATATTTAGAAATATTTCTGAGAATTTAGAAACAAAAACGATGATAATTTATCAAACATGCTTGTTTCTTTAGAAAAAAAAAAGAGGAACAAGAAAGAAAAAAAAGAAAAAACAGGAACAATATGAAAGGAGTCATCAACCTCTCTCACATCTTTAAATGGCCTTATAACCACCAAGGCTATAAATAAAATAGAAAGACATCTAAGAGCTTTCTTGACAACGTTTGATTTCAGTCCAAAAAAGAGGGGCATACAAGTTCTCTTCCTATACCTTTTGATTCTTCCCGCAGCACCTTCAAAACAACAAAAACAACTGCACTCGTAAAATAATCCACGCAAGAAATTCCAAAATGCTACATGTCGGGCGGCAGTATATCATGTGACAATAGTACAAAAATAAATACATTTTCAAAATCTTATTTGCACAAGTAGGAAGGATAAAACTGAGTGGTTATGGAGCTTGCATTACAAGCGTCTATTTTTCAAGCTTAAGATAGTATCATTTTTTTGTTTTTCATAAAGACATGAAAAGATCTTAACAATAAATAGAATTCAGTTGAAATTGATAATGGAGGCGCTCATTATCATCATATACAAGATAAGAAAATGATGGCAAAATAAGGTGCTAGCAGAAACGAGAGAAAGTTTAAACCCGAAGGACTACCGAGTGTGTTACTGGAGATAAATGACTATAAGATTTGCAGCTAATCTTATTTTGAATACCGAAGAAAGTTAAGGTTAGCTTTACACGAAACCTTAACAGGTAGGAGATTAACGTTCTGGGTCGAACCATGTTAATAAAGAGCCCGTTGTATACCTGGAAATGTGTCACGGTTCTGGGTTGCCAGGTAGAAGATCAACGGGCATTATAAACATGATTCGAAACTATCAAGGATAAGCTGGGAAGTAATTTAGAAAAGATTAAAAATCACGTTTGCAGTGTACAAAATCACTTTCAAACATGCCTCTAATCATTCAAAATCAACTCAATGTATGATTTTTATACACTTTCAAATGGAATTTTCAAATCATAATATTTGACATTGAATAACTGAACATAGTTCAGACTGATTTTGCACTCTGACCAAAACAAAAAGAGTTCAACCCTTTCAAAATCACTCTCAAAACATAGACAAAAATTCAATCAGAGTTGATTTTGAATGATGGCACGACTGATTTTGAATACAAAAATGAGTTTGATCCTTTAAAAATCACTCCCAAACATGTCATGAGATAGGCAAGACAAAAGTGATCAAGATCAGTTTATCAAACAACCAATGTGCTATCCTAACTTAGTCAGCTAAAGCATAACTCTCAGGGTTGCATAATAACTAATTACTCACAAAAGATGATTAATTTCTTTCTGGTTTAGATTAGTTTTAAGCTGTGATTGGTGGATAATAGTAATTTAAACAATGAACGGATATTTAAACCTCGTTTGATAACCATTTGGTTTTTGGTTTTTGGTTTTTGAAATTTAAGCCTATATTTACCTAAAGTTTCTACATGTGAAAACATCTTCACTTTAAGTATATGGATCATAACCAAATTTCATAAACAAGAACAAGTATTTGGAAGTTTTTTTTTATCTTTCAAATTTTGGTTTTGTTTTTAAAATCACAAGATGTAGACAAAAAACCGCACAAATTATGTGTTGTAGTAATAATAGTAGGCTTAAATTTCAAAAAAAAAGAAAAAAAAAACTGAAATTGTTAACAAACGGGGCCTTAGATACTACTGTAATTCAATAATCGGAAAACTAGTAAAGGGTTCTAAATTAAATACCATTTATATTTCTTCTTGGAACCGCAAGGACAGAGAGCATTCCGGCTGATCTGGCCACTCTTAGCCAAATTTGACCTAGCAAGTTCATATGGATTTGACCCCACCAGTTTCTGGACCTAATAAACAAGAAACATGATTAGTTGAGCATTGTCACAATTTTTTTAACATACAAACAAATATATTTATAAATGTATAAAACTACACAGGAAGCAGGAGCCAAGAGGCCCAAGACCAGGAGAAAGAAAACTCCAAGCCTCTTCCCCAGTCCTCTCACGGGTACAAAAGAAGAAGGAACTGAGTCTAGTATTAAAAAGAAAAAAAGAGTTTTGCAAAGCATTCATACAAATTACTTTTTTGGCTAAATAAAGTAATCTTAACAGAAAGCATTCTAAGAACAAGAAATGACATATACAAAGATCTACCTCACCAAAGGTCTTCGGCATTGGTTTTCCTTCTTCCTGTAACTTATTGATCTTTTTTTGTGCTTCTTTAGCCCACAAAAACTTTGCCAGTGTATTCTCAACATCGATGATCGTGCAATTACACTTTTTTGCTGCTTCTTGCTTTTGGCTGGTTTGGATGTTCTAAAGATCAGGAAGCCTAAGATCACAATCAGAAAACTATTCCAGGGCGCAAATTAATATGGAAACTGTGGAAATAAATACTAAATAGAGGGTTGAGAATCCAGAATGCAGAACAAATTCTTTCTTTTTAAGAAAGTGAAAGAAAAGAAAAAGAACCCAGCCAGTTGTTTTCTAATTGTTACTCTATTCTTTGTTATTCTCGCGGAGCAAATGGAGGTAATTCACCATCGACAAGGAGAACATTATGAGAGTGGTTGTTCCGCGTTATTAATAAACTATTACAAATGAGTTTTTACAACTTCTCTTCAAACAACTATATCCAAACGAGCTATTATAATCGCTCTAAATAATTACTCACTTGTAATCATTCGAAATAATCACTTATTTCAAATCACTCAAAATAATCATTCATTTCTAAGTTCTACCACTTGTTTCTAATCACTCATTTGTGAATTGTGATCGCTCAAAATAATCATTCATTTCTAACCACTTATTTCTAATCACTTATTTGTAATCTCACAAAATAATCACTTATTTCTAGCTACATCCAAACGAGCTATTATCTCCAATCTCTCTACAAAAACCATCATCCAAACGAGCTATTAACCGCTACCCCCAACAAATAACCACATTCAAACGAGTAATTACTAAAACTCAAATATTTAATCACTCAAAATAACACCTCATTTATAATTATTCAAAATAATCACTCTATAATTCCACATCCAAACACCTAATAGGACTTAGGAGAATGGAAACAACTCTAAATCGTGCCCGATTGTCAGTTGGCAGAAAATCAGATAAGAATTCAAATAAAGAAAATAAATATCAGCAGAAGTGCTGAAAGACTTGATCATGGAAGAAAGCCATTCTGGTTAGCGTTCAACCAAGTGTTCATGAATCCCAAAACTGATTTCTACATCCATTAGGATATAAAGTTATCTCACATGTTACTTGATCGACAATCAAATGTTATTATTTTTAGTACAACAACAATATTTGGGGATTGGGAGATACAACCTATGACCTTAGGTATCTCACGTTACACTTGATCTTCAATGAAACTCATGTGTTCGAAAGAACAGTGAGGCTTTGAAGCATGATGCCCTCACTGAAGCACATCAGGGAACACAGCATGCCTCACCACCTCATGTTCTCTTTTATCTTCTAAAAATAATAGGAAAAATTGCACATACCACCCCTACAAACAATTAACTCCCTAAACTTTTAATTTGAGCAATCATCTCCCTAAAATTTTGATAGTGTTAGTGTCGTAACAAACTCCATTTTGCTAAATTTGAAGGATTATAACATTGTAAAGTAGAGAGCACCAGGGCAAGTCTATCCCCCTTAGAGAGAGGAGTATTCTTCCAATTCCACAACTTAGCTGTTTTTTATCAACAACTGCATCGAATTAATCAGCTGACTGATAGTTACCCCCAAGGATGATCCCTTGACCCGAAGTGTTCAACCTTGCAATCCAACACCAAAGCCTTCTTCACAACCTCTTCGTCTTCAGAATTTATACCTACTATACTAAAGAGGTCTTCAAAGGCTCAAAAAGCATTAAGTGACAGCCCCCACACATTTCACAAAAAAAAACAGCCAATAATTTCCACAAAGCTTGAAGGCAGTTATCTTCATTAAGACAAAAAAAGTGTATCATCTAGAAATTGGAGGAAACTTATTACAACTAATTAGATTCCAACTATAAACCTTGAAGAATTCTGCACAATCATAGTGCAGAGACCAACTAAGGGCTACCCAAACCCATCAATGGTGAACAATAAATGAGAAATGGGGTCTCATTGTCTCTCTTATCCCTCAGCATAAAGCTTACCTCTTGGCCTCCCATGAGCATAATAAACAAATTTGGTGTTCATCAAACACCCACTGATTTATCTCTTCCATCTTTGTCCGACTTGCCCAGCCAACCTTACCATAAGCCTTCTAAAGGTCTAGCTTGGGAAGGAAATCATCTCTTTCCTTAACTTAGTACTCCCCAACCACTACCGATGCAGTCAAATTATCCAGTAGTATAAAGCACATTTCTAGCTTTGGCCAAAACCAAACTAATTTTGCATTATCCTTCAGTTCCTATTGTTTTATTATATCCGTGGCTCATAGAGAAGATTAAAATACTCCAATCATGGCCACTATAAGAACGATTACACCAAGGCAGATGGTAAAGTATAGTTTATAAATTACAACTCAAACAAATAAATAGCTAGAGCAAATTGCTAAAAACCGACCTCTCCATTAGGATCAAAACCTCCCAAATAGCGAAGAATAGCTTCCTGCTTCTCAAAAGCATCCGCAAAAGTAGCTTCGCTACTTCTTCCCACTACATAGTTCTTTAACGTCCCCATCCTACGGGCATTTTTCATCTCATTAGCAAACCCTAAGAAAAATAATCAGGCAAACAATTAAATTTGGTCACAAACTTAGCATCAATCGCCATGTTTTTGAATAATATCATATAATATAAAGAAATGCAATGGTAAGTTGTGGGAAATGAGGCGTACGAAGGAGAGTAAAGGACTCGGAGCTGGATTCGGTTCCTTCGGGAGGACTCGTACTTCCAGTGAAGACTCCCTTGATCTTGTCCATCCATGAACTATGAAGCTGCGTCGTGGAGAAGATGGAGCGGGACTGTAACAGATTATGGGGACTGTAATCGGAAGAAGAGAAGGGGAAGAGTAAATTAGGGTTCGAGGTGTTCTTCTTCAAAAGATTGATTAGGAATCGAGAGGAAGAACGCATTATGTGAAATTGAAAGCGTTCTGAATCGGCTTTTTCAGGTTGGAATTAGGGTTTTAGTCAGTCCGGAGGCTTGTCACAATGAATCTTCAGGTAGAATACTAGTTGGACAGGTTAAAATAACTTTTTTAGTTCATAATTATTTTGGTTTTATTTATTAAATATTTTTATTACTACAAATTGGGGGAGGGTCTAGATGATGACACAAAGAGCTGGAACCATTGATACTAATGATCAATGTTAGTTGATCTATGCTCGCCTTGACTATTTATTTTTATTTTTATTATTATTAATTTAGAAGAATTTGAACTCAATCATAAATTAGGTTGGGAATTTTTAGAACCAACCCAAAATATTGAGTTGTTATTTCTTCAACCCAACCAATCCTATGTAATTAAAAAAAAAAAAAGCTGATGAACCTAAATTACCTATTTTATTATTGCATATTCTTTATTAATATACAAAAGGATATTATTTTTAATTAAACACCGTATATGTATATATTATTTTTTAGTTGGGTTGGATTGAGTTGAACTAGACATAACTCTAGATCCAACCCAACTCAACAAAAATTAGAAAATCATAATCCAACCCAATGTTTACTTTTAGTATATCACAACCTCTCTCTAACTCTTTCTCAACTACTCCTCAACTTCTTTCCAATATTCCACCAACCTCAAATAAAATTTTATATCAAATTTCATCTAAAATAAATATCTATTTTCTAAAAACAAATATCGAATTTTTTTTTTTCCAACTTCTTCTCTCTAATACAGCAACCCCAAACATATACTTTATATCTTCAAATTACTCAATTTTCTCTTCTCCTCTCCCCCACATCATCTCAAATCCAAACACCCCTAGAATGCTACGGTAACTAACTCATTTTGGCTTAGAAAAGATAGAAGCGACCATGGTATTTTGTGAGAAATAATGAATATAATGTATGATACAATTTATTAAAGAGAATTTTGCAAGACTAGCGACAATAATTAGTAAACTAATTAAAAAAAATCACTTTTTAAACTATTAACAAGTATATTAATAGACTCTAATAACCATTTTAATACAAAATAAAATAAAAAATGAAATAAAATTATCATTGAATTTTCCTTCTCCATAGATGTCCGCTAAAAAAACCTTCTCTTCTTTTGTCTCGTCGTCACTTCACTGGAGAAGGAATGTTTAGTTTGAAAGCACAAAAATGCTGGTCATCATCTTGAAGTTGTCTCCTTCGTGAACATCATCACTTTGCGAAGGTTCATCTACGTTGGTCTCCTTCATAAACGTTGACGAAGAAGCTTCAAAACAGACTTACTAATATCTTCCACAGACGTCTTCATGGAAACAACGAGTTGCAATGCCGCCGAAGTAAGATAGAGAAACTCTTTCATCATCGTCTTCCATCATCATCATCTTTGTGGCTACGAATGATTATTTGAGAAATCTTAAGTTAGAGATGATTTTATTACAAAAATGCCAACATAGTATTATTTTAATATTATTATAATACTATACTACAATTTTATTTTCGTAATACGCGAACTAACAAATATTCCAGTTTTACTCAATAGATTATTGCTAATGTTATAATAAAATTGGTTTATATAACAAAATATTATAATACATTATATATTATAAAAAGTAACTATTATTGTAAAAAAAGAAAGGCTAGCTATTATATTATGAGTATTATTGTAAATTTTAATAATGTATAGTATTTAAAGAAGAAACTATCACAAATGTAATTGTCATAATATATTATTATTATCCTAGTATTATCTTAGTTAAAGAAAAGTATAATATTGTTATCTTTTGATATGATTATTGTTATAATGTCATTTGCTTCTTTCATTTGATATAATAATTATTATAATGTCAATTATTTATGTTATTCGATATGATTATTGTTATAATGTCAATAGTTTATGTCATAAGATATTAGTTGAGTATTGTATGTTAAAATTATAGAAATATTATCGAATTTAAGATTCAAGGTATTTCTATAACATAGATATTTTGTTGTTTTAGGAATATATCATATAATGTGTTTAAGATATTAAGAAATACACATTTGATGTTTTAATACATATATATTTTGTGTATTATAATACAATACCACATAAAAATGTAAGATTATTGTAATATATATAATATTAGTTTATGGTATTATATAGAACGTATTATATACTATTTCACTAAATACAGTTGTACTATTCTATAGAGTTTGGTGTTTGTAGTAGCGGTCGCCAACAACTTGAACAAAAACATAAAAAAATTTAAGAACGGTTATGATTTGGTTGACTTAATTTATGTGCATTTAATGAGAATATTGTGTCATAACTATAAATATTAAACAATGACAATTATTAATTAAAATTGAAAT
>JBBMEG010000009.1:1168628-1180269 GCA_037832605.1 Cyclanthera cordifolia | reverse complement strand
CGAAAATAGTAGTAAATGGCTAGGTTTTAAATTAATATTAGAAAAATAGCTATTTTTTTAAGCATTTAAATTAGTGTCTAAAAGAAAAATCCAGGTAGGGAGAGAAATATTAATTTCCAAAAATAATCAGGAGGTTTTTAATTTTATTATTAAATAGAAAATTAAATTCAATTGCCATAGTGAACATAGCTCAACAGACACAGTGATGCATCGGCATCCACTCGATTAGTGGTTTGAGTATTCGTAGTGTTGTCTGTCATCTATGTAGCATTTGTTGATAAATATCATATTTGTGGTATACTATGTTCAGAGACAAGATCAACGACAATTTGCAGTTCGTAAAATCCGCGATTTGTGAGGTGTAATAAAGCATCATATATATTTGCACTATTTCGTGAAAGGGAATGTTAGAGATATTATCTAGATATGTTATATTTGATATTTGAATATTAGTAGATATTTAAGATATTACTTATATATTATCTATGTTAGTTAGGAGATCTTTCAAGATTTGATATTGTATGTATTATATATATTTGTAAAAAGTTAACTAAAAACCAGAATGGTTTATGCATTTCTCACAATTTATAGGTAAGTGAGGAAACTCCAAATTTTCGATTTACAAAAAGAGTACTAATAATTCAAAAAAAAAAAAAAAAAAAAAAAACAAACAAAACAAACAAACACTGCTAAAATTTGTTATTTCTGAATAATAAGTCCTTGCCCACTACACCTCTCTTATAAGAGGCCTTGTGATACAAAGGCTTTATTATTTTGTTCAGGTTCTTGTTTCCTAACAATATCTACCTAAGTTCTATCAAGCTCTTTATAAAACCACCTAAGGTATTAAACCACCTAGGCACTATCCTAAGAGCTTGTGCACTACAATGTACTGGATAAATCAAGTGTGTATAAATAGATCATTACAGTGTTTGTAAATGTATGAAAAACTACTGTAAATTTTGGCTTGACAGAATGAATGAATTTACCTGGCTCGTTGAACCGTGGACGTAGGCATACTTTGGCCGAACCACGTAAAATGTTGTCTCTTCTTCTTCCTTCTCTTTATCTTCCATTTGTGTTTTGTGTTATTTCTTTGCTCACACCCGAAAGCTCATCAAAGACAAAACAAAGAAAAAACAAAGAAAAGGTTAGTAATGAACCTATGGTTAACTAAGTTAATAAAAATGGAAAACTGAAAAGAAAAGAAAAGAAAGAATGTTACCTTCGAAGACCTTGGTTGAAACTTCTTCGCGATTTCATCAAGCAAGAGGTTTGAACTACTTAACGATTACATCATTCAAACACTGTAATCGTTAGGTCATAAGAAAGTGCAAGGAAGCAATGAACCAAGTGATGAAATCTTGATTCATCACTGTCGCACAAGGGAAAGAAAGGTTGAAAGCAAAGACAGTCAAGATCGATCAAGATCCTGGTGAGAAATCACCAGAATCTCAACCTTCTCTGTACGAGGGAGAAGAATTTGCTCAAATGAGTTGCACAGTGAACCCTATCGGGTTTTGTTCATCGCTCAGAGTGGAATCAACGTGTGAGTCATGCAGGCCAAACCGACAAGGTGAACTAAACGAGTGGCTTCATCTCAGCCATCCTTTTTATTGTACATGTTGAATCTCAGCCGTCGGTTTCGGTTTTGGTTTACACAAAAACCGGTTCAATCATTCAGAAAAGTCGAACCATGGTTCAAAGATAAGTGGGTTGATTACCTTTTATACAGTTTAGGCTTATTTTGAAATATGAATTGTTTTTAAACTTGGGCTTGTGTTCTAATTTTTAACAATTTGAAATATTTTCTTCCATATTAATTCCACAAGTATTCAATCAAAATGTCATTTTCATACGTGACAAAAACATTAACAACATTAATATAGATTCAATGGAGATGTTTATTAATAATTATGAGTAGTATATGTTGATATAATTTACATTTGATAGAGATTTATTTTTTGACTGTATATATATAGTACTGTGAGAGTGACACTAGATTCTAATTAATACGATTACATATTTGAAGAAAAAAAAAAAAAAAATCAAACATGTGATTTTGAAAAACATTATTTTTGGCTATTTATTTTTCAAGTGCTCTAATAAATAAATAAATAAATATATATATACACACACACATTTGGAAAAATTACTAGGTTGAGTTTCGGTTTGATCTTTATGTTTTAAAATTGAATATTTATTTCTAATATTTCAATAATGTTCCCTTTTGACCACTAAATTTGAAGTCTAGTTTCATTTTAATTTCGATGTTTTGAAATTGAACACTTTTTTCTCTAACATTTGGTAACGCTCACTTTTAATACTGATGTGTTTTTTTAGTTTATTTTTATGTTTATTTAAAAAAGAAAAACCCATATCAAAATAAAATAATCAATTTATCAATATATTAGAATTTAAAATTAGTCTAATCAATATTTCGTTATATATCTAACGAATTTGTTATCTTAATAACTATAAGGAAAATTGTAGTAGATGAGTTATTTTCACCAATAATTATAATGTAGAAAATTTTTAAAATATTTGCCATAAACGCTGTATTATAAATGTTTAATTATAAAAAAGTCCGTAATAACACTATATTTGTTAATTTATTTTTGGAATTCGACTATATTTATAATTATTTTTTAAATTTGACTAATTTGATAAGTTTTTCTCTAATTAAAATATAACATTATCGAAATATGATAGGTAAAATTATTTATATTTGAAACATATAGATCAAATATAAATTAGACTCTAAATTTAAAGATTAAAAATTTATTCTTTAATCCCTCCGAATTTTTTTTTTACCCTAAATACATATAATTTTCAAAATTAATAATAACTATAAATAAAATTGCAACAGAACCAGGTCATTTCACCCAATTACTATTGTGAGAAACATAATTAAAATAGAAATCAATATCATAAAAAAAAACAACTTTTTCTGTCCCTTTTCATATATCTATATTATCAAATAAAATTAATAAAAATATTTTCTCTTTCTATATATTTTTTAGTACAAATTTTAACAAAATCAAAAGGCTAATTTCTATTTTGTTTTTATGTTTAAAAATTAAAAATTTTACTTTTAAATTTCAATAATGCTTAATTATAGTTATTGGAATAACAAAAACGTTAGTTATATAATTAATGTGGAATAAAATGATAACTAGATTAATTTTAAATATTAATATATAATTATTTTAATTTGGACGTGGATTAAATTATTACAAGGTAATAATTGTTAAAGTAAATTAAAAAATATGTAGGAAAATTACAAACATTATTATTGATATGTCATGAATATAAATGTTCAATTTTAAAATATTTGAACCGAACAGAATCTAAACTTTAAACCTAAATAAAAAAAAGTAAACATTATTCAAATATAATGGTAATAATATTCATTACACTACTATTAATTACATGTTTGATCTCATTAGGCATTATACCTGCTATTAATTACATTTAAATGAGAGATTAAGTAAAACCCCTCTTGAGGAAGAAGGAACAAAAATGCATTATAACCGAAAAGGACATCATTTCACTTTAATTTCACTTTTTCCCCATCCACGGCCCCCGCTCCTCTCCCAAACACCCAAAAAAATTAATTAATTAATATTATTTTTTTAATTTCAGACTTTACAGTTCAGTACATGAATGGATAGATCTTGACCAACTATAAAAGATTCTTACAAGTTTTCAAAAAAAAAAAAAAAAAAAAAATCACAAGCTCCAACAAAACAATATTTATTTGGGGGAAATTAAGAAGAAAGATTTTATTTTTGAGATTAACATTTTTTTTTTTTTTTTGGGTGTCATTCTTGTCCCCCCTCAAATGTTTGGAGAAGTTTCAGACACAGCCTCTCAATCAGGGTCCTTGTGGAGTGTTCAATTATTGAAACTTTTGAAAGTTTCTCACACCACCCACCTCTATTTCCCCCTTTTTTCCCACACCCACTTGTTCTTTTCCTTCTTCTTCTTCTCATTCTCAAGATTTCTTAGGTCAAATTTTTTTTTTGAATCCCTATTATTATTAGTTATTATGTTTTTTCAATCTTCTTTTTCTTCTTCTTCTTCTTCATCTTCTCTTTGATGCTTATATTCTAGGGCTTGTTCTCCTTTTTTCCCCCCTTTTCTCTGCTATCTGTACTTCCAAGTTCTTGTCTCAACCCCTTAGCTTTGAGCTTCAATCTTCAACCTTTTGTGAAGATCTGCTCTATTTCTTTTCATTTGAATCTGTTTTCCCCCATTTTGACTTCTCTTGCCTTTTCTCTTCTCTTCTATGTTTATTTAAAGTGTTCTTTTTTTCCCTCTTTCACTGTATTTGGAGATTTTATTGTGATGGTTAATGTTTGTATTTATTAGGAATAAACTAGTTTCATTGTTGCTTGAAGAACCCCTCTTGCTTTTCGGGATTTTTGTGTTGTAAGAGTAATTTTTTTGTTGATTCTTTCATTTATCTGTTCTGTTTGGAAGGAAAGTTGGGTTACTCTTTGTTTCTTGAATCAATTGTTTTCCTCTCTTTTCCTTGTTCTTCATTTTTTCTCTCTCTTTCCCCTGTTTGTTTATTAGAGGAATGTTCATTTGTGAAGAGAAAGAACAGATCTTATTGTGTTCTGAAACTGTTATGGAGTCAATGAAATCATTATCCCCTGTGGGATCAAACTTAGATTCCTCCAATGGAATCCCTCTGGCTTCGATATCGTTGGATTCTCCCCCGATCCACGCCGTTTATACAGATGTGAATGTTGTACCTGAGCATAAAAAGAGTGAGCTCCATCAGTCGATATTGAATCTAGAAGGTAAGTTTCTCTTTTTTTTTTTTCTTTTTTTTTTTTTGTAATAGAGGTGTTACTGTTTGTGAATTATTCTATAAATGGATGGATTGGCTTGATTCACTAGGTGAAATTGATCAATTGAGATTGAAGTTGAGAGCGTCGGACGAAAAGCGGAGAGAAGCATTGAACAAGATTCTAGATATTAAAGGTAGTGAAGAAATGAGTATGAAATCTAGAATGTAGTTACTAGGTAGTTCATGAACTTAATAATTCGATTCTATTTCAGGCAGCATTCGTGTGTTTTGTCGAGTTCGCCCGTTCCTACTGACAGATCGGAGGAGAATTTGTGAGCCCATTTTGTTGGAACAAGATAAGGTTAAGGTTCGGTCGTTGGGAACCAGAAAGGAATTCGAATTTGATAAGATTTTCTCCAAAGAAGCATCCCAAGGTTAGCTCTTATCAAACATTGATGTGTGTTTTAATGAGTTTGAATTTTTGTCAACATAGATCTTCTCTTGTAAAATTGAGCAGAGGAAATCTATTCAGAGGTGGAACCAATAATTCAATCCGCTCTCGACGGTCGAAATGTATGTATAATAGCTTACGGTCAAACGAGCACCGGCAAGACGTATACCATGGTCAGTTATGAAAAGTTGCTGTAATGTTGAGGAAATTATACTGCTCAAATGTTGATAATTAATGAAGAATATAAACAATCAAACAGGATGGAAAAATGGAGCATCCCGGAATCGTTCCTCGTGCTCTCGAGATGCTCTTTCGTCAAACCTCCATTGGCGGCGCTTCATCTACGGTAACATTTTCCATGAGTATGTTGGAGGTGTACATGGGCAGTCTCAGAGACCTGTTGGCCCCAAAATCAGCCTCAAGAATGTATGAAAGATGGTAAACCCCAAAATTGATCCATAATTCATTCACCGATGAACAAAATTATTAATTTGCTTACTGCTATTGGCTAACTCTACTACAGCAATCTCAACATTCAAACAGATCAAAAGGGATTCGTTGAGATCGAGGGCCTAACAGAAGTGCCGATTCCTGACTTCGAAAAAGCCAGATGGTGGTATAATAAAGGAAGACGAGTTCGATCTACTTCCTGGACTAATGTGAACGAAACATCTAGCCGATCGCACTGGTGCGTTTCTAATCTAGTCTGTACTCCCTTACTTGTATTCCGGATTATTTTGGCTTGATAGGTACATTATCTTCTTAGCTTCATATATCTAGCTTGACAAAGGTCACCATTTATCGCTGCACGGATGCTTCAAAAGCTAAAACTGAAGTAAGCAAACTATGGATGGTGGATCTCGGAGGAAGTGAGAGATTGTTGAAAACTGGGGCGTGCGGTCTAACTCTCGACGAGGGAAGAGCGATAAATCTTTCTCTTTCAGCTCTGGGTGATGTTATTGCAGCTCTAAGGAGAAAAAAGGGTCATGTACCTTACAGGCAAGTATTCCATTAGTTCGAAGCGTTTCTCTTCGATCGATCGATGCAACTAGTCAGACATTCTTCTTAGTTATGTCTTTGTTTTCTTGGTTGCAGAAATAGCAAGCTTACTCAAATACTCAAAGATTCACTAGGTATCTTCTTTATGACATTCTTCCTTACAGATTACTTCAGTTTGTGAAAATGGTGAAAGGAATAAAGGAAAAAAAAAGAAAAAGCTAACTTTACTTGTATCTGAAGAACTTGCATTTTCACTCTACAGAAACAATCCTTGCCAGTGGCAGGAATGAAATAATTTCTGTAACTTTTGTGACTTAGTTATGAAGTTATATGCCTTTTCATATGAGTTTTACCAAATCATGTTTTTAAATATATGCTCTGAAGTGACTTTGAATTAACCTTATAGGTGATGGTTCAAAGGTGTTGATGCTTGTGCATTTGAGTCCATGCGAAGAAGATGTGGCCGAGACGATATGCTCTTTGAGTTTTGCTAAGAGAGCACGAGCCATTGAGACAAGTCGAGATTTACAAGAGGTACATGTCTCAAATTTCTTACGCCCCATTTGATAACCATTTCATCGTTGGTTTTTGAAAATTCAACGTATAATAGTTTTTGCTTTCAAAAATCGAGTCAAGTTCAAAAACTTTTTTGATTTTTGGAATTTAGCTAAGGATTCAAAGCTGATTTATATATGAAATTATAAAGAAGGGCAGTCGGAGATTACAAAAAAGCACGCCAATTAGCAAGGAGGGAGTAGAAATTGTAAAACTGAATAAAGGAGATTGTTTACACCAAGATAATTGTTATGAAATCGTAAACAACAATCAAAGAAAGTAAATAGATATCAAGAAAGAGCACACAGATTTACACGGTTCACTAACGATGTGTTAGTTACTTCCACGGGCAGAGAAAAGAACGATTATATTAGAGGAGAGCAAATACTCGATAAAAGAGGCTAGAGTTTTATGAGGAGTTTATATACAATGCAATCCCGTAAAATCATACTACAACAATCAGTCAAATTACATAAAAGTTCAAATACAAATATATATAAGTCAAATTATAATTTCGTCTGAGTAATCATAGAACATCATAGTTAAGGCATATCTCAACAATAATATTAGATTAGATTATAGTGCTCTCTTATGAGAAGATGAAAGAAAGTGTAAAAAAATTGGATGGAAGCTAAGTTTAATTCAAAAGAAATCGAAACAAAAAACCAAATTGTTACGAAACGGGACAAGTGTGATTTGCTTGATATTATTTCAATGTAGGACTTGAAGAAGCAAAGAGAGAAAAGAATTGCAGAGCTTGATAAAAACATGAAGGAAGCACAAGAGGAGTGCCAAAAAATGAAGAATCAAATACAGAAGGCCGAGTTTCTATTAAGCGAAAACAAGAAACTATTTTCTACCGATCATCATCCATGCGTCGAGACTTCAGTAATGAACCATGAAGTGTCGATGAAGGAAGTCGCCGTCACTCCAAGGAAGTCCAAAGTTCCAAATAGAAGTATTGTTTCGAATTCTTTGCCTCGTTTCATGACTTCAACGATGGCGAGTCGCCAAAGGAAAAGTGCTGCAGAAAACAAAGTGGCGACGGAGAGAGCGAAAAGCTTAAGATTTGGAACAAGAAGCTCTGTCCAATTCTCAAGTTCCCAGTCCATCAGTTACTCAGATTTTCGTATTAGAGCAAGCTTACAAATATTGAATAAAAAATCGCGATATGTAGAACCGGACACCCTCTCAACAGAAACTCCTCAAGTCAATGGCTCAGAACCGAAAATCAATCCATTGCCATTGCCATTGCCATTGCCACTGCCACAAAGCAAAATGGTAACTACATCCGATTCAAACATGAGAGTTAAGCTTTCTCGTCATCGGAGAAGGATGTCTGATCTAATCTAACGGTCGAAGGATGGAAAGAAACTTGTTGATATGTGATTCTTATTAACTTTGTTTCCCTGTTTTTGTTTGTGCTGATTTGAGTGATTTCTTTGGTGACTTAGGTGTGAAAATACTTGAAAGAAGAAAGAGTTTAGGAGAGGGTTTCTTAATTTGGCTTTGAGGATCTGTTGATATTTTTACATGATCCTTGTGTATCTTGCCTTACATTTGTTTGGTTTGGTTAACCTTTTGTTAACATGATACTTGTAATTCATACAAGGATGATAACTTTCATATTTTTAATTTGGTTAATTGGCTGTTGGCTTTAGATTTGTTTGGTTTGGTTTGGTTAACTTCTGTTGATATTGCTAACAATTTAAGCTGAGAAATTATGCATATCAAGATTTATTATAGAGTTATTTCAGTCTTTCTTATTATTGAGTTTCTCCCCTCATTTCTTAACCACGAGATCATGGATTCAATTTCATCCGTCTTTTAGTTGCTGATGAAAGAAATAAGAAACATGAACTATTTTTTCTCTCCACTAAAATTTGTTAATCACGATTCTCTTATACTCTAATCATATTCACTTTAATCATATTCAATTATTTTACACATGATTCCACTTTTTTCAATTTTCATGATTCCACGTTTCTACTTCTTTTTTAAATTTTGTTTTGTTTTTTCTTTTTTCCAAAAATCTTTCATTTCCCTCCTTCGTCTATTTTCAAAGCCTTTTCGACTTTCTACCTTCAAACCTCTTCATATTCTCTCAATCGGTTGATTCTCAATCGGTTTTTATTCTCTCATTCAACATTCCGATTCTATCATTCATCTTCAACTTTTTTGAGAAGATTGTCAGACATTGAATGACAGTTTTTGAGGCTGCAGAGATAAACTTTTATATTTATTAATGATTGAAGTCTAACAGTCCATTGTTTGTAGTCTATCAGTACACTGATTGAAGTCTATCAGTGAAATTTATTGAAGTCGATCGTTGAAACTGATTGAAATCTGTAACCTTCAATCAATTCGGTGATAGACTTAGCTTCAATCAAAAACAGTGCCTGGAGCTTGGTGTTAGTGGCGACGCGTGGCCGCCAGCGACGGAAAATGACAAGTGTCCTATCTTGTTGGAAAGCTCATTTCTTTATGAGCACATATTTGATCTCGATTTTGCGAGATCTCTGACTCCGTAAATCTAGAAATAAAAAAAATGAGTTTCAAGGTTTTTTTTGTCAAAAAAATGGGGAACACCACCGTATTCCGGTCCAATCAAGAAGAACAAAAATAGAGAGCAATCAGATTGCAAGCAAGATGGAGAATAGAAATCGAGATGAAGAACAAACAAGGCAAACGAGACCCGAAGGAGAGCCATTGATGAGAAGCTATTTCAGAGTGAGAAGAGAAGGACTTGAGGATGCCAAAGGTGAAATAAACTAGCTCAATAAAGAAACAGGGGCAAAAAGGGAAAATGACAAAAATAAATGAAAAATCTTATTATATATGAATTTTTTAAAAAAGTTTTACTATAATTATAATAGACATTGCAAAATTTGTGCTATAATTGTAATGGACATTTCAAAAGTTGTGACGCATCAATTTTGAAATTGATGTAACTCTACATATGAGGCAAATCATATTTTAAGTAACTCTAAAATTAAGATCACAGATAAAATCAATACATTTTTTCGGGCTTGTTTTGCATTAATATATAATACTATAATAACATTTAATACATAACTGGAATTTTTATTTTTATTTTTTGTTTATACAATCTGATTGTGACAACATAGTATTGCATGAAGTATGTAGCCAATTCATATTAGAAAAACCAGCCTTGACCATTGCAAAGGATTGAACAAGAGGATTATAATAAATTTATTGAAAATTTTCAATGAAAAGTTTAATGATTGAAGTCTATCAGTCCGTTAGTGAAGTTGATTAAAGTCTATGAGTGAAATGATTGAAGTCGATAAGTGAAACTAATTAAAGTCTGTAACCTTCAATCAATTCCATGATAGATTTCAATCAGAATCAGTAGCTGGAGCTCGATGGTGCCAGCGATAGCGCGTGACGGTCGGCGATGAAAAACAACGAGTGTCTTACTTTGTTGGAAAGCTCTTCTCTTTGTGAGCACATATCCGGTCTCGATTTTAAAAACTGAAATCTCTAACTTCGTAGATCTAAAAACAAAAAATTGTGTTTCAAGATCATTTGTCCGAAAAAAAGCAGTTTTGCTTTTTACTATTTTTTTAAAGCTTATTTCTTACTTTGGTATTGCTAGTCATTTTGAATAACACATAAGGTTGTGGCGAAGAAGCTGGCCGTAAAGTCGCCAGTAAGGAAAGTCAAAAAATGAATGGGAGGGCAAAAATGAAAAACGCTTGAAGGGGCAAAAGAGGAATTTCGTAAATTTTTTTTGCTATGAATGAATTTTAGAAAAACTTGTTCAATGGAAAAGTGAATGCATTTGTTAATAGGTTTTTTGTTTAATAATTGAAAATAGAGATTTGAATTTATAATCTCTTGACCTGATCTTAATTAAATAGATTAATAATTTAGAGAGACTATTAAGATAACTTATCATTTTTTATAAAACTTATTTTTTGACACAATTATCATTTAAAAATTTGTTCACTATACAATTATTAATTCAATAAACAAGCGTTAATGAAGAATAACTTCGGATATATCCAACAAAAGTAATTTTAGGTTTTTGTGAAAGTGCCATAATTAAAATTTGATATTTTAATCTTTATGAATCAGAAAAATGTTTAAGTTTGAGGAATTAAATAGCTTTAACCTAAATGAAATAACGCTCAAATGATAATATCTACTTTTTAATAAATAATTTTTATTATAAATAAATTTAAATACATTTATTGAAAAATAAATAAATGGGTAAATATAATCTGTTTTCTGTGATTTTTTTAAAAAATGAAAGGACATTAAAATTTTATAGATCACATACAATAGAATTGGTTCAAAAAATCTATCTAGAATTATAAGTTAAAAAAAAAACCTAAAGAAAGGGTAAAAAAGTCAATTTGGCATGTGTGTATGGACTATGGACTGTAGTTTTATAAACGTTATTAAATAATGTTTGTTTGAAATTTTATGCAGTGTTTAGAAATTTTTGTTTTTATAATAACTCGTTTATTTGATAGTTTTAGTAGGGTGTTTATCATGAATCTAATTTGGTCTTATGTGATCCCAAGACTGACACTACGCAGTTGTTGACGCGACAAGATGTTTATCCTATGAAAAAACATTGGATATTTTTCAAGATTGATTGCTTCACCTTTGATTCACTCCACAAGATTTTAGCAGGAGATTCATGCTGATTTTTATTTAATACTGTTGATGCCGAAAAATGGTCAACGGTCTATCCACAGTACTACTTGTTTTAGTAGAGGACGAAATGGCCTGCAAAACAGAAAGGCTTAGGGCACACCGGTGTGGTGTGAGCCACAGGGCCTCCGATGCCTAAGTCAGAAAAC
>JBBMEG010000009.1:1115900-1163787 GCA_037832605.1 Cyclanthera cordifolia | reverse complement strand
AAAAAAGGGGGGAGACCCCAAAAAAAAAAAAAAAAAAAAAAAAAAAAAAAAAAAAAAAAAAAAAAAAAGAAGAAGTGTAACTCACCTACGACATGGTTGGCGTGACAAAAAGAGATGGAAATAATAGAGAAGAGATTTCTTTCCGTCGTTTGGCTCATCAATTTCGCTCTATCAATCACTAATTTATTTTTAATTTTTTATTTATCCATTTTCTTTTCTTTTTTTTTCTTCCATTCCCTCTTTTCTATTCTTTGTCTGCCGTCTGTAGTCAAACATATCTTTTTGTAATTGTCAAAAAAATTTAACTATCACAAAATGACTGAGTAATTAAGAGTTCCAAGAAAAATTAAGAGCCTAAATATTAATTTCTTAAAAAATTTGTTGGCATTTGAATGTTGTAACGTAATGTTTCAGGGCAGTAATTGAAATCAATACGAACTTTGCTCAAAACAGTAACGAATTTAAATAACAAAAACAAAACTTTGGGACAACCATACTTTTCAAGACACCTAAGCATGCCCTAATTTCAAATTAGATTTTAATACTTATCCACTCCTCCGAAGGAAAAACATAATATCCACCTATCTTTTATAATGTTCCCCCGCATCATTTTTTTTTTATTCTAAATCAAACTAATTATTATTAAACCGCCAAACATCAATAGAGCATTAGAGCTCTCCCAAAAAGAGTGACCAATTTGGGGGACAAATAAAATACCTTCTTAACTATAAATATATAGTCCATTTTAAAAATATAAGCAAAGAAATTTAATGAATTTAAAATTTAAAGTGTAAAATACCCGATATTTAGTAATTAATAATGGTCAAATTACGATTAATGTTTTGAAAACCTTTTTTTTTTTATTAATCTCTTAAATTCTCTCAATTTTTCAAATTTACTTTTCAACTTTCTATATTTCTCCTCCTCATACATCCTAAGAGTATTAATCTTTTTTTCTTTTTTTTTTCTTTTTACTTTTCATAAAAAATCTAGAATGAAGAGGCAGAGGATGCTTTCATAAACTACAATTAAATAGATAACGACGATGGGTATTATGTAATACAATGTCAATATCATATTATTATTGAAAAAATTAGTATTATTATTAAGAATTAAGTAATGTACAACTTGATCATGACCATAAAAGTGGAGATCTCAACCATTGAATGATAATACTGAACATACACATAATATTTATAAGTGTTGTAGACAACATTTGTAAAATAATCCACTGAATAAATAAGAATTCAAGGTTTCATAACAATAATACTATTATTATAGTAAATGTTTTGAATTCAAACAAGTATTGAAATAGCATTTTAATAATAATCATAAAACTTTTAAGTGGAATGTAGTACTTGTAATTAAAAAATAGCATTCATTTGCCGTCTATTGCATTATAAGATTAGAAGGTTGTCTATATTATGCTATAAACATCCACAACATTCACATTTGACTAGAGCTTTCACTTGATCAATACATAGCCTATAACGTGATTTTCTTGGTCTACTAACTACACGTCTTGTAGAATCCACAAGAAAGGTGGCAGGATTCGAAGCTATGGTCGGATCAAAATTTTGATACTCTTAATATGTTGAGTTATGTCTTGATTATCTGGATGACAATCCGGATAAATTAAACCTGCATATGTATTTCTAATAGATTCATTAGAGTAGCGAAATACAATTTGAACAATCTATTAACACAATATTACAAAATTAATATTTGATAAACACTACGCGACTACATAGTTAAAGATTAATGATACATATAGTATTCATATATATTATATTAAATTAATTCACACACACAATTTACTAGTCGACATATTACAATTCTGGATAAAGTAGATCTACGTGTACAAACACTTATACTAAACATTAATAATACTCTATTACTAACATTGTATTCATAAAATATTACCAAATCAATACGATTGGAAGACATATTATGATATATCTAAGCAAACTATTAATATAGTGAGTTAAACATATTACTTGACAACGTTGTTACTACTGCACACATAGGGTAACGACCCACATTTTCTTATACTCTTTCTATATACTGCCATAATACAAATGTAATACAGGCGTATAACTTACATAAAATGTGTATTGTTCTATAGTATTAATACCTTTACAATACTGTTCAACAACGTAACAATATATATCAGCTAATGTGGGCATTTATGGCTGGTACTATATAGACTAATAAGTAATAGTATGATAATATACAGTATCAAAGAAAAAAAAATTAATACAAACATCACAATGATGATAGAACAGTAAATATTAGATAATAGGAACTAAAATTGAAATTCTTACTCAATGAGATTTCCATGAGTAAGAACGTCAGAATTTCGAACAAAAATGATGGAAAATAAGTTGTTATGATAAGAATAGATGATGGTTAAAGAGAAAAATGGAAGATTATAGTAGACGACGGCTACAAATACATTAAGAATAACACTTTAGTGTATGATTGATAAAGAAGCAAATAAATAAAATGGTTGACTTAACGAAAAATGGAGAAGAAAATGACTATTGTGAATGACACTTTGGTGTTTGATTGGTAAAGAAGCAACGGAAAAATAGAGAAAACTAGTGTTTGAAACCTAAAGAAGAATGAAAAATGGAGAAAGAAAACCAAAATTATGCTTGGAAAAATGGTTAAATGAAACACTATTGGCATGAACTTTGGAAGTAAATGTCAAATGTGGACTTTTAATGGCATTGAAGAAGATCTCATTTGTGTATACAAGTTTTGTTTTAGAATCAATTAACGAATTATGTCTTAAATGCCAATAATTAATTGGGATTAGAATGTATAATGGAATCTCTAAGGAATAAAGGTATGATCGGCATTCATTATTGTTTTTTAGGAAATTTAAAAATGGAGAAAATAGATTTGTAATTAGTTTGAGTTATGGAAAGATTTGTACATAGGTTTCAATATTTGAATATCAACAACAATTACTCTAAAACGGATTTGGAGAGAAATTATGTAAATAAGGAGACAAGGACGTAGTACATTGACCTTAGCATATAACAAGTAACAAAACTTTGTGACTAAAGGCCTAAAAATTTCAAACAACACTTTTAAGCTGTATTTTGATAGACTTCAAAAGATAATCCAGCTTTCGTATGCATTACTGAAGAACAGACTCCGTCAAACTGCTAGTTCAGATAATAAAGAATGCACATCCCAAAAAATACAATTTAAATACAGGAAATTAAGAGAAGAGCAAATAAAATTAAAATGAATGAGGGTCACAATCCAATCTGCTTCAGAGAAAACCTGGAAGAAGATCATGAACTGGCTAAAAAATTCAACAGGTTGGTTTTGGTTAAACAAATACCAAAATTTGCAGGCGGAGATCCACCTGCCAAAAATAGGTACCCAAGTAAAAAAAAGCCCGTAAGGCAGGTAGAGGTTAGCAAACAGATCAACATAACCATGGGTAACCCTACCACTAAAAAAAGGGCATGTCTCTAAACCATGGGATCATAGATCTAATGTCTGCTATTATTATTTTGAGTTCAGTAACATTTTGAAAATGACAATTAAGAATATTGATAAGCAATTTAGAATTAGATTCCACAGAGATAGGCTATAGAAGTTGTTGATGCCGAAAAATAGTTAACAGATATCCATTGTAAGACTTGTTTAACTGAGGATGAAAAAGCCTGCAAAAAAGCAAAAATTAGGACACACCGATGTGGTGTGAGCCACAGGTTCTCCGCCTAAGTCAGTAAGGGATTTTAGGAGGATAATTTAGAACTTAGAATGGCACAAGAATACTTAGCTCGATTTAGCTTAAGATCCGTCCCCTTAGACTGGCCTACTTGGCGTAACTCCCAATTGTTACTAGTGAACCTAGTCGTTACTTGGACTCGGTCGACTCTTCGGAGAGTCCTGAACTCCAAGGCTTTCCCCCCTAAAGGATGTTTGCCTTCTTTTGTTGGACCCGAGAGGGGTGAGGCTACAAGGGTCGACCCCTCGGGGTCGAGGCTTTCCTTGGCCGACCCTAGGGGAGTCCATCCCTTTCTTTTAGGACTTTCACCAATGGTATGGTGGACCTTACTCCGAAGGACTGCCAGCTTCCTTGTAGTTTTTGGATGGCAAGTCTTTATGCGCCTTGCTTTCACTTCTTAGTACCTTCGAGTGGACTTGCGGTATACGCGCTCCACTTGGTCATCTAGCATTGATCAATTCACGTGAAACTTGGCCCAAACTCGGGAGGCTCAAGGTGTCGTTGAGGTCGCCTTGTCTGATTTTCAGACTTCTGCTAAGGCGGTCTAAAGTCTTGTTGCTTGAACTTACAAGTACGACTCATCTACCATCGCTTGGCTTTGTCGGGAGTTTGACTTCTACTAAAGTGAAGTTGTTAGAATGCCTCACACTTAGTCAAATTAGTTGAAAGGATCTCCTGCCTTTGTAACATTGGAGAACAACTTTGGCGCAGCTACTACCGGTTAGGCACTAGACCGAGTTAAAGAATGGGTTAGCCATAGTACCCCCCTTATCTCTCTAAGTCTTTTTGTGCCACCAAAGCAGCAAAGGTCCCTGGCCCTTCTTTTCCGGCCTTCGAGTCTGGACGTCCTAGTGATCCAGCGCAGGTTGCTCATTATTTTTGCACCTATTAACATGTGTCTGAGAATGTCACCCTAGTTCAGGTTCCTCCAGCTAGGACTGAATCTGTCAAAGTCAGACTCAGTAGGCCTAGTTCCAGCAAGTGTAGCACTGGATGACTTTGTTGCTTTTTGATGTACTCCTCTTCTTTATATCCACACATTTATCTAAGGATGTAAGCTAACTTGTTACTTTGTATTTACAGCCCTTCATGCACTTTTTTTCGGCTTCCCGTCACCTCTCTGAGGACTTGCGTCACACCCGCTCTTCTTTGTCCACTAGCTCTAATAAGCTTAACTGGGAGCTGGCACAGGCTCAAGAAGCTCAACGAATTACAGAAACTGCCTTAGTCGACTTTCAGACATCTGCTTAAGCGGTCGAAAGTCTTGTTGTCCGTACACACCAAAAGGACTTGTCTACTATTGCTCGCCTTCGCCGAGAATTGGCTTCTGCTGAAGGGAAGCTGAAGAAGGTCTCTTACTTGGCTAACCTTGTGAAGGACTCTCCTACCTTCGTAATTTTGGAAAACAACGTCGATGAGGCTGCCATCGGCTAGGCCCTAGACCGAATTCAGAAGGGAGTTTGCTATGCAACCTCTTTCCCCTTTTTCGGTCTCATTGTTCCAGCCTTCGAATCTGGACTTTCAAGTGATCTAGCCCAAGCCGCTTGCTACGACTCTCGCCTCTTCCAAGGCGTGCCTGAAAGAAGTCAGGTCCTTCCAGCTAGGACAAGTCATGCCTAAGCCGGACTCAACCGACTAAAACCTCCAGTAGGCGCAGCTCCGGAAGGCTTTGATGACTTTATTGTTGCCTTCCTTTTACTTGAAGCATTTTACTTTGCAGTCTTTAATTTCTTCTTCTAGGTTGTAACCTAGGAATTTTTCGACTTTGAATGAATAACAATCTTTTTCTTCTATTTCTCTACCTTGCATACCCCCAATTTAAGTTTATGAAAAAAAAAATCAATATACATAAATTAAGATAGCTTTTTGAAAGAAGGATAAAGTAACACTTTACTTTATTCATTAACAACTTGAATTACACTCTATTGAACGTACTTTTTCAAGTGATCTACACTCCAAAGATGAAGGATCTTATTCCTGTCCATGTCCTAGAGGTAGTAGGTGCTTAGGCATGCCACTTTGGCGACCTGGTATGGTCCTTCCCAATTTGGCCCCAAAACTCCACTATTGAGTTCCTTGGTGTTTGGCATCACCCTCCTCAGCACTAAGTCGCCAACTTGGAAGCAGTTTTCCTTGACTGAGGAGTTGTAGTACTTGCCAATGCGACCTTTGTACAGTGCTACCCTTATGTGGGTTGTGTCCATTTTCTCTTCCAAGAGATTTAGACTCATCCGCAACTATTGGTCATTTTGAGTTTGGTCAAAAGACTCTAGGTACAGGGATGAAAATTCTATCTCGATCGAAATTACTGCTTCCACCCAAAAGGCTAGCGAGTAGGAGGATTTGCTTGTTGACGTCATGGGTGTAGCGCGGTACGCCCACAACACTTGCTAGTTAGGACCTCGGGCGGCGGCCACTGGATGACAGTGAACCTATGGCACTTTTCGCATGTCTGAGTATACTTTTTGGAGTCATTGGCCATGGTCGGCCAAAAGTAGCCTTGCCTGACTAACTTGTTGGCTAGGGACTTTGCCCCTTCATGATTTCCACAAACGCCTTCGTGCACTTCCTGCATTGCATAAGTGGCCTCGCTAGGGTCTAAGCATATAAGGAGAGGTAAAGAATACTCCCTCTTGTATAGCTTATCGCCTGGCACCACGTACTTTGAAGTGTTGAACTTAAGTCGTCGAACGTCTTTTTTGTCGTCTGGCAACTTCCCGTCCCCTAAGTATTCAAGGAAGGGGGTCATCCACGTTGTTGGCGAGATAGGTGTTGCCTCGCTAATTCCATGCAGCAGCTTGGTGGTGATGCTAGACTTGTCTAGGATCTCTATTGTCACAATCCTAGCCACCTTAGTTTCGTAGGCGACAGCTAACTTTTGCTAGGGCACCGGCGTTGACATTTTGGGACCTAGGTACTTGTTGGATTTGCACCTCTATAGGTGCCGCCCCTTGGACAACCTAACCTGGCACTGGCTCTTTTTTAACAGTTTTTTATTTTAGTGACCCCCACCACTCTCCGTAGGGCTGTATGGAAGCACCTCCTCGAGGATAACTGCGCTCCTCGTACTTGCGCAACCCCCATAAGAGTAGGAAACTTTATCACCTAGTGGTATGATGACGCGACCTCCATTAGCCCATGTATCGTGGATCTTCCCAGTATTGCATTGTAGGCGGAGTTGTCATTCACTAACAAAAAATTGACAAAGTGCAGGACTATGTTGTCCCCTTCGCCAAAAGTTACCGGGAGCTCAACTGATCCTTCAGGGATCAAAGTGCTCCCGCCAAACCCGACTAGGGGCGTCGAGTTCGGCTTGAGCCTTTCCCTTCCTAACTTCATGGCGTCGTAAGCCTTTAGTGACAGCACATCCGCCGAACTGCCTCCATCGATGAAGATCCTTCTGACGCGGATGTTGGAGACAGTTTAGAACACCATAAAGGCGTCGTTGTGCGGCTGGTGTAATGCTGCAACTTCAGCGGTAGTGAAGCTAAGTTGCTCGTCCACTGCTGCCATTATCCACACTTCCTCGCCCCTTAGCATGCCTTTGGCTTGTCTCACTTTTTCCTTCCGACTTCGGTTGGACTCCCCTCCAGCCGGTCCTCTGACGATTGTTCTGATCTCCGGCGGTGGGGTGACTTTTTGCCTCCTATTTTCTTGCTAGGGTATTCAAACGTTTTTTCACCCTCTTCCACGTACTTGTTCAATCGTCCTCTTCGAATGAGGGACTCTATGGACTCCTTCTGGTCGTAGCAATCTGAGGTAGCGTGGTTGTGGTCCTTGTGAAATAGGCAGTAATTGTCTCTATTTCTTTTGTTGGACCCTGCCTTAATTCGGCTTGGCCATTTCAGCTCATCTTTATCTTGAATTTTCATCAAGATATGCTCTATGGGAACCACCGTGGGAGTATGCTTCTCAAACCGGCTGGGCGGTATCCCTCGTCATTTGGTCTTCTCTTTTTTCACTGGGCGCTCTTCCGCCCTTCGCTTTCGCGATTCCTTGTAGTTAGTCTCGCGATGGTTGACTGACTTCTCGCGCTTTGGAATAGAGTGCCTTCCTTCAGTGCCTCCTCGGGAGTTAACCAGCTCCCCTGCACTCATGTACTTTTGTGCTCTGGTTAGGATCTCGACATAAGTGAGTGGAGCATTTTTCTCCAGTGACCACAAGAACTTTTCATCCTGAAGTCCGGCCACGATTACTGCTAGAGCCGTGCTGTCGGAGTACCTTTCGACTTGCAACGCCTCGTTGTTGGAACAAGCAATATATTCTCGAAGGGTCTCGTGACTCCTTTGCCTATGGTCAGTAGATGGGTGACCGATTATTTCTAATCTCACCTTCCCAAGAATTGGGCGACGAAGGCTTTGGCTAGCTCTCTAAAAGAGCAATGAACTTGCGCCTAAGCTTCCTGAACAATCTTTGAGCTGGTCCCGTAAGCGTGCACGAAAATGCTCAGCATTTGATGGCATCTCGTACTCCATGGAGTTCTATCCTTGCCCGATAGGAATCCAGGTGCTTTACAGAATCTGTAGATCCATCATACCCTTTGATTGCAGGAAACTTGAACTTTGCCGCGACGGACTCCTCCATGATTTCATTGGTGAAGGGAGGGTCGACCTGGTCGACCAAACTGTCTAGGTCCACTCCGTCTTGGTCCTACGTCTTCTTCATGCTCCCCAACTGATCTTGGAGGAGACGAAGCTGGGCCAACCAAGGTTGATCCTCGATTCTGTCATGCCCTGCCTCTCTTCGGTGTTGGTTGAGTACATCAGTGAGATCCGCTTCCAAGTCTGATCTTGTCGTCCAGGCACTTGGAGTTTTCAGGGATGTGGGGTGGATGACTCTCGCGTGGTACTTCTTGGTTGGCTACTTCTGACTGACTGCATCTGGGAAGACTTTGCTGTTTCGGATCTGATCCTCTGGTGAACTGAATGCTCCATCCTCCGATCATACTGCCCAGTCGAAGTCGTTCGACCGGTCTTCGGTGTCCGGAATGAGCCTTTTTCAGCGCCTCCATGGCTGAGGCTTTCTCTTTGGCAGGGTCCCGAACCAACGAAGCTGACTTCTCCTTCGTAGCCTTTTTCTTGGTCAGCTGTTGCCGGGCCACCTCCTGCAGCGCCTGCTGGTTCACAGCATCAGCTATATGAACCGGACGAGGTTGCCAAAGCACCTTCACCAAGAGACTCAAACTCCTCGCCATTCATTGCACTTGTTCCTTTAAAGCTGTGAACTTTGGGTTCGCACGCACGAGTTCTTGCCTGGTTACCGCACCCTTAGGATCCGGGTTCTTTTCAACATGAACAATGTCATATCCTCTGGATGCAATTCTTCTCGAAGCGTGCTCGACGTCTGATTCCCCTTTGACACCGTGGTGGTGGTCCTTTTCAACATTCGACATTTTTTGCAGAAAAAGTGTTTGGAATTTAGCATTTTTTAGGTAGAACACTATCTCGTCTCCACAGACAGCGCCAACTATTGATGCCGAAAAATGGTCAACAGATATCCACATTAAGATTTATTTAACTGAGGACGAAAAGGCCGGCAAAAAAGTAAAAATTAGGACACACCAGTGTGGTGTGAGCCACAGGGCCTTCGATGACTAAGTTAGTAAGGGATTTTAGGAGGATAATTTAGAACTTAGAATGGTGCAAGAATACTTAGCTTGATTTCTTAATGGCTGGCCGTTAGCAACGTCCGTCATTAAGCCGAGTATGAATACCGGCGTAACTCCTGATCGTTACCCTTTGGAGGTGTAACGGTCTTGACTCTGGAGTTACTTTGACTCGGTCAACCTTGGCAGGTCCTCACCTCCACCGCCGACCCCTTAGGGATGCAGCCTTCTCGTTGTAACGCAAGGACGCCACGGGTGTGCAACTTCTCTTAGTGCCACTTGGACTTGGTCGACTTATCCACGATAAATTTCTAACCTCCACGACCAACCCACTCGAGTTGGCCTAATTGACTGTCCTTCTCAGAGGTCGCCTTTGGACTCGGGCAACCCTTATGGGTCCTCACCTCCACGACCAAGCCACTCGGGTTGACCTGCTCGTTGTAACCGGGGACGCCCGGGGTGCAGCGTTTCTCTGTGTTACTTGGACTCGATCGACTCTTAGGGAGAGTCCTAACCTACACGACCAACCCACTCGAGCTAACTTACTCGTTGTAACGGCGGACGCCACAGAATGCAGCGCCTCCATACGCTACTTGAACTCGATCGACTCGTCCACAAGAGAGTTCTAACCTCCACGACCAACCCACTCGGGTTGACCAACCCACGGTTGACCAAAACGAAATAAACCTCAAAGTTTAAAGACTAAAATTGGACATTTATAAGTTCAGATACTAAAATGGTATAAAATTAAAAATTAAGGGACTAAAATGGAACTTTTAAAAGTTCAGTGACCAAAATAAATAAAGATGAAATTTGAGGGACCAAAATAGTATTTTGCTCGAGATTTTATGTACAAAACTACAAGTAAGCTTACTTATAAAATCTTTTGTTATTTTTCGAGCCGAGGCCTTAGAATGAGCACATATGCCCTTGAGCATACAATGGAGTAAAAGCTTCTATTTACCGATTAAAAAACTATTAATAATATCAAGAAACTTACCATCAAAATATCAATTTTAAGTTTTTTTTTAATACAAAGACTAAAATTAAACCATTTGACGGTTTAAGAATTAAAATGGAACAAATTCTAAAATGAAAAAACAAAATCAATATTAATGAAAAAGTATAAATAAGAAGGGCTAGATTTTTATCACAAAATATTTTTGTCAATTCCTCCAACCCAACCATATATTGTGATACAACAAGAGATGCACCAATTGATCTTTTGAAAAGCACTTTCCGAAACTCGACCTTGGTAAAGAAGAAGCACTTCAAGTAGTACAACTTTCCAGCTTAAAACAAAATGCTTCTTCAAATAAAAGAGTTAGAAAAAAGAACTAGATTATATAAATACTGATCATATGCATAATTAAGAAAACAAAGAGATGATTTAACAAACTTCGAGTGCAAATTAGCAGGGTTGAGTATGAGATGGGCACGTGCAAATTAAGCGACAATTTCATTGTCCGGGTTCTTGCATGGTCTAGGGAGTGTTCATTTCTGGCTTGACCATCATTGGTGGATCTTGGTGTGTCCTGAAAATTGCTGAGGCTAATGAGATTGGCATGATGCATAGAGCTTTAGATTGTAGGAATTGCATGGCAGCTCCCATATCTTCTTCCATCAATTTTGCTACTTGTTGCTCTGTCCCATCACTTGACCACTTTTCCCATGCTTCCTCATTGTTGCCACTCTCAATGCCTTCTCCCTACAAGGTACACACACAAAAATAAAACTAAATATTAGGTTTTACATTCAAATTTTAGTGATATCATTTCCATAGTCGCTCATTCGATCTTGGAGTGTTAATCATAGTCGATTAGAGATGAGTTTTGATTAAAGAAAAATACTTCAAATTTGAAAATTTTGTAATATGTATCTGGAAGATGAAGAAATAAATGAGTGTGAAGCTAAATTTTTAGTACCTCGACTGATGATATGGGCACATCAGCCACAAGTTGAGCCACCGCACCTGCCCCACCTAGCCTGCTCATGCTTAAAACCTATATACAAATTTAATTACATCAGTTAATATTAAACAATAAGCAACTAATAAACAAATAAAAAAATGAAGGTCATGCTTGGTAGACATTTTTTCAAGAAAAATCTTTAGAAGTTGCAATGTTTTACTAAATCAAAAACTTCTATTGGATTTTAAATTTTAGTACCTTAACTTGAAGCCTAAGAAACTTAACATAATCCACAATTTCGTCGAGCATTGCCGCTCTATCAGTCTGCACGAATGAATGAATGAATTGGTTAGTATCGAAACTCTGCGAATTCATGTTCGAAAATTAGGAACAATGAAGAACTTGAAGGAGAAGAGTATACAAAAAAATAAAAATAATAATAATGAAGTTCAGTGATGAAGAAAGTTCAAGTATTTGAGGGGAACCAACCTTATTACAACTAGGAACCAACTCTTGCAAGGCCTTCATTCTTTCTGCAATTCTTTCTCGACGCAACTGCATCCATGATAGCCAAACAGATCTTAGATTTACTGAGACATACATAACAAAAAATTGCCGAAAATCTTTTACAATTTGTTTATTTCGTGCAATCTTTTTAAAGGTTACGACCATGTTTGATGCTATTACGAGAAAAAATATCTTTAAGACTGGACTTTTGTGTGACAAAATGGGGTTGAAGTAGAGGCTATTCATTGTGATATGTAGTACAATTTGAAGAAGAGGATATAATTTCTAGGGGTGTTAGTTTGGAGGTGTTAACGAGCTATTTTACTAATGAGATTTTACAACTTCTCTTCAAACAAGCACATCCAAACAAGTTATTGTAAACACTCAAAATAACCACTTATTTTTTATCAATCAAAATAATCACTCATTTCTAACCACTTAAAATGATCATTCATTTCAAAACACTCATTTCGAATCATTAATTTTAACCACTCATTTCTAACACATCAAAATAATCACTAATTTCTTATTATATCAAAATAAGCTATTCTCACTAACTTTTTTTTATTATTATTAAAAATCATCATACAAACAAGCAATTAACTGCAATCACTGTACAAATAAACACATCCAAACGAGTTATTAGTGCAACTTCAATTTCTAATCACCCAAAATAACCCTACATTTATAATCACACAACAATTCTACATTCAAACATCTTCGTGGTGTTTTGTTATCCAAAATCTTAATTATGCTAAAGGTCTATCAAATCGAGAATTGAGCATATGTTAGTTGATTACCTCAACCCATTAGTTAAAGTTTTTGAGATGATGGGTGGTTCAACAATAATTTAACATGATATCAATTCAGAAGGTCATGAATTCGTATTTCTATTTACAAAGATTGAATCGTGACAGCAAGGACATTCCTAGTAAACAAGTAGTAAACAGGAAGAATTGTGAACTTTTTCACTCAAGTCTAACTGCATTATATTTTTATCAACAGACAATCTTAGAATCCTAAGATAAGATTACCCGTTCTGCAATACTGTGAGGATCGGTCGCTTGCCCACGTCTTGCTCTAACTCTCGGACGTATTTGAGGTGGTTGCGGTATGGCAGTAACCATCCCGGGATTCGTCTGATTTTGAAAAGGCTGCAGTACATGAATCCAAAGATAAAGATTAAATCACCAAATGTCAAGGGTTAATACACAATGCATAGTTGCCAAAATAACAGCTCTATATCATAAGAAATGTAAAAAAAAAAAAAAAAAAGTTTAAAAAAACAGTATAGCTGAATTAATATAAAATGACTTCAACTAATTAAGTGATCATACATTCCAATCATTCATTAAAAAAAAAAAAAAAAAAAAAAAAAAAGAAACTAAGTGATCATAAATTCCAATCATTCATCTCGTTCATTAGAAATAATTAAAAACAACCCACATACTATTGAAGCTGTCCATGTATATTATTTAATTACATCTTTTATCTCTTTTTCACCGAAACAAAAGATCTTCACCATAACAAAAAAAAATGAGGAAATGATTTAAACCTACCCCTCGTATAAGAAGAAATATCGATATCAAACCACTTAGCATGAATTAACTTAGAGTGAGAAAGTCTTGGTGAATTAAGAGATTAGTTCAAATTCATATGGTTAATTCAATTAACACAAAATGAAGTAGAGTCAAGAAATTATTAGTGAATTAAGAGATTGGTTGTGTTAGAAATAATAAATGTCTACCAATATTTTTTAGATGCCTTAGATTTGAAATTTGAATATTAATAGATATTTAGAATATTAGTCCGATATAATTTTAGATTGTACTAAAAATATATATATAATTTAAGATTTGTTAGGAGATTTTTTTAGATTTGATGTTTTTTTTTAATTTTTGTGGAAAGTTAATAAAAAATCATAAGATTTAGACATTTCTCAAAATTTATCAGGGAATAAGAGTCATATTTCTCAAATTTATCTTGGTATCAAAGTCATGACACTTCTCTAAAATTTGGCTACTATAGACTCGACATTATGTGCCCGTCAATTAAGATTTTTTGACGATTCGTAAAATCCAGGCTCTTCGTACTATGCAAGTTCAACATCTTATTTTGCTGAATATTATAGATCAACAACAGTTTGACGAATTGGTGAAATTTGTGAGATTTGTGTGGGGTAATAAAACATCTTATTTCGTAGTATATTATGTTTGGCGGGGTGATTGACGGTAGTTTGACGATTGGTGACGTGCAATAACTTCAACATCTTATTTGTAGTGTGTTCGGTTTGAAGATATAATCTACGACAAATGTAACAGTAGTCTGCAATGAATTTGTTTTCTGTTGGTATTTACATGCTCCAACCTGAAGTGTTAGTAATAATAAATATCTAAAGATATTTAAGATATTCTTTAGAATTTGATATTTGAATATTATAAGATATTTAAGATATTGATTAAATATTATATTAGATTTGTTAGCAGATTTTAAAATTTTGATATTTCCTATATTTCTTACCATTTATCAAGTGGTAAATAATTTCTTAGTTATTTTTTGACAAGCAAATATTTATAAAACCTTACTATTATTAAAATAGTGGAAAGTATATAAACTAGAACAAGTACTTAACAAAAAATATATAAATATATATTTTGAAAAGTATGACAACTCTACTTTCTTTTCCAACGAATTATTTGTATGCATTCCTTTCGTCTTAACTAAAAAGAATATAACAGATAAATTATTCATAAAATGGGAATTTCTCAGTTGTCTTTTTCTCTTTGTATGCAATACATTTTGAAGTATTCCACAAAAACAAAGAAAAGAGAATTTTAAACCATGGTGATTTGTTCATTTGTTTATATGTAGATTGGCATCTAGCTAAAGATGGCTAGAAGCTTCCAAAAAACAAACATAATAATAGAGCACAAATTAAAATATTATAAAGTAAATAAACAAATAAATAAATCAAAACTGAAGCCACTCAATTATTGTTGTGCTCTTCTACTTGTAAATGATTCAATTTGTTTGTTTTTAGTAAATCACTCTCTCTTATCATCTTATCTCCAGTATCTCACCAAATTCATAATTAAATTTTATCTAAAATAAATATTTAAAAAAAAAATTGAAAATTTTTTTTTGCGACATCTCTTCCTTAAAATACCAATTTCCAAACACATAGTTCATATATTTAAATCAATCAATTTTCTCTGTTTCTCCTGTTCTCTCTCTTCTCCACCCAAACTCCATCACTCCTTTTAGACCATTATATATGACTCTTTTGTTTTTTTACTATAATTTAACATCATTTTTTTAAACACTAGCATATAAAAAAAAAAAAAAAAAAAAAAATTGTAAAGCTACAAAAATCAATTTAAAAGAATGAGTGTTTGTTTTTTGAATTGTTTAATTAAAAGAATGAGTGTTTGTTTTTTGAATTGTTTAAGAGCTAATACAAATGAGCCAACTCCTAAAAAGTTTATATCCAAACAATTGTACTCATTCTTAACTAATCAAAATAATTTGTAACTTAAAAATTATTTATTTTTAATTGTTTGCAACCTAGCTATTGCAAAAAACTTATTCAAACTAGATATTGATTGCAATTTTTATACAAAAATTAACATCTAAACAACTTATTGTATGCAATTATACTACAAAATTTTACATCCAAACCAAATATAATAATTTTTATTTCTAATTAATAAAAAATAGCTGACATAGTAGTATTATTCATCTAAATCATCCCTAAACCAAAGTCTTGGTTTCGGCCACTAAAATATAGCCACTTATAAGACTCTGACATCCTGAAGATTTATAAGGCGGTGTTTGTTTGAAAATTTGTAGAGTGTTTATTTTGAATGTTTATGTATGAAGAGTTAGCTTGAGTGTTTAGAGATTTTAGTTTTTGTAAGAACTTGTTTATTTGATTGTTTTAGTAGAAGGTTTATAATTAAATGCTTGTTTGTTTCATGGTTTTAGAAATGAGTTTGTATATGGTTATTTGTTTGTATGGTGTTTTTTGTGTGAGTTTCGAAGTAATTGGTTGTTTATATGATGTTTTTAATAGTGTAGTTATAAATAAAACTTGTTTATGAAATGTTTATGAGGCTTTTAGAAAAACTTACTTGAGAATTTAGAAAGCACTTATTTGGAGTTTTTAATAAATTTTTAAGTGCTCCATTTTTAACTATATCAAACAAGCTTTTGCTAAAACTCAAATCCTCGATATTCCAGAATAATAGTTAACAAACCCCCTCAACCATTATAAAAGGACCACGCTCCTTTAGGATGATGTAAACGAGTGACCATGGTTTTAAAATCCAACGGCAAAGATTACTTGCACGTACGATACAATGATAAAAGGCAACACCACTGATAATCGGACGCGTGTAACACACTAACCCAGTAAAAATTGAACTTTAAGATCTGTTTGGAAAAGAAGATAACACAAGGACTGTTTGGATTCAAAGAATAATAATAAAAAGGAAAAAAAAAAAGCCTTTTAATACAGAAAACGCGTTTTATGTACTTGGTTTGAAATTTAGTACCAAGCATCACATGAGGTTTTTTATTTTTATTTTCTGGTTTAATAGAAAACCATTTATTTCCAATATTTTTATAAACAAAATATAGATTTAATTTGACTTGTGGAGAAATTCTTTATTTAATAACGTTAAAAGAAAGGTGGGATCAGATGAGGAAAGCAAGTAAACGTAATTAGTAAATGAATTATTAAAAAAACCAAGCAGCTTAAGATGGTAAATAATTGTGAAAAAACAATAATATTATAAAAAATGATTTCTCGCTAAGTTATATACGTCCACAAATTTCGATATACACTTTTAAATTAAACGATTAAATGTAAGAAATTGATGGCCCTAAGAAAAATGTCCTCATAAAACATTGGGTATATGACAAAAACAAGAATCAAAGGACGATGATATGTGACAAAGGAGTAAAATTGAACCCTCCATACATATAAAAAAAAAAACAATGGAAAAATATTTTAAAAACAAAATATACTAAAATATCATTTTTGGTTAATACACTTTTGGGTTCTTGAAATTTTGTTTATGTACTTCCAAAAAATTCAATTTTATTTGTACTTTTGTTAGAAATCTTAAATTAGTATATTTTATAAGTTTGGAGTTTCTTTCAAATATTAGTTGTCTATTTTATATTTTATACTTGAAAAGAAAAACAATGCGGTGTCCGTCATATTTTCATGTCCGTCGCTAAAAGTGTTCGACATTGAAAATGTTTGTCATCTAAAGTTTGTGTGTTTTTTTTTTTATAAAAATTCATGTTTATCATCTAACATCCGCATTTTTGAAAAAAATTATTTAGCCTGTCATCTATACCCTAACATTTATTTTATAGACTTCACCAACATGTAAGCTTTTCGAACTTATAATTAGACAAAATGTTACTAGCTTTCTTGGTTTATTTTGGTAAGTTTGAAGTTAATTTTAATTGAAATCGATTTTAATTTGTTTTAAAAAATAACCCAATTGTTTTATAGAAGCATTGATTTGTGTTCATGAACATTTTATTTTTCAACCCTAATTGAGGATGTGAGAATTTAATTCATTAGTCGTAATATTTATATCATTTAAATTATAACTCTAATTTCGCTTAAATACAATTTCAAGAAATTTTATTTATCCTCAATTTAAATAGTAAGAATCCACCATTAACTCGCTCCTTCTAAGTTATGATTGAACTAAAAAATAATCTCATTTTTTTCTTTTAATGGAAAGGATGAAAATAATATTATACTAGGAATATAATTGGGTTATTACCCATTTTTAATATATATATATATATATTTATATATATATTTATATATATATTTATATATATATTTATATATTTATTTTCAAGAACTCATTAAAATCTTTAGGGGGTTATTAAAATGTTTATTTTCTCCTTAATATTAGAAAAAATTGAAATTAAAACGGCCTCCCCATATTTATTCTATTCTTAAAAAAAAAAAAAAAAAAAAAACTTCTACTCTAATTGAAAGCGAAGTCGAACCTAACTTAGCCATTAAAGAAAGGTATAACTTTTGGTCCAAAATTTAGTTTCTTCCTTTTACTTTAATATTGTGTGTATTAATTTAATTAATAAAATTGTGGTAGATATATTATTCTCACAATAATTATATTGTAAAATATTTATATATATACAGTGATAATACTATATTATAAAAAAATACTAGATTATACTCATAATTATTATTATTTTTTTTAATTGATTATATTTATAATTATTTTATAGGATTGATTAGTTTGGTAAGAGTTTTTTAATTATTAATTATGTAATTGGATAAAGAAAAACAAAGGGTAAAAACGTAAGTTAACCTGATGGAGGTGGGGCGGCGGTGGGCGGAGTGGTTGAGTCTGAAAATGTCCAAAAGTCGGAAACAAACTGTTCATGTGCTGCACTGAAGAATCTCTCTCCTGAAAAAACCCAAAACCAGCAATGAAACGACCAAAACAACCCTTAGTTGTGTTTGTGGCAAACTAACGGGAGGAATGAAATTGAGAGAAAAAAAAGAAAGAAAATATTATGAAAAAAATGATTAATTACATTTGTGGTTACGGAAATGATTGTGAAAAGAATAATTAATTGTATTTTAATAAAGAAAATGATAATAAAAAAAATAAAATAATAAATATAAAATGAGTAATAAATAGTTATGGAGATTTTAGTGGTTATATGAAAATAAAAGATAGTTATTAAGAGAATAAAAACAATGATTTTGAAAAATTGTGGTTATGAGAAAAATAACTTTTGTGATCCAAACATCAAAAATCATGTGTTTCATTTTCTAAGTAATTATCAATACTCACCTAAACACTCCTTAAATAATATTAAAATAAAAATATATTCTCACAAAAATGTCAGAATGGGAATAAAATTTCTCTGGCATTCCAAGATTCTTTAGCCGAAGTAGACTGCTCCTAACTCTGGAGAAGAACGAACAATTTCAATCATAACTTTTCAATTTCTTTGAAAAAGAAAACAAAAAACAAAAAATAAAAGTTTTTGGGATGTGATTCTCAAAACAGAGATTTGACAAGAAAGGAGAAAAAAAATGGAGATTCTGAGGCAGCATTCTATTCCTTGGTGAAAATTCATTTCAATTGTTTTTTTTTCTCAAGAACAATACGCCAAAAAAAAAATAATTAAACTTGCCCAAATTGGCAAAGCTTGTTCTAAATCTGACCTACCTGTGTCAAAATCATTCTACCTATACTGAGAACCAAAAAAAAAAAAAAAAAAAAACCAAAATCACTCAACCACTCAAGAACACAAAAGACATGTTTAGAATGATGAGAAATTGATTATTCAATCAAACATTAATTTACTCGTACCATCTCTTCTCACTACCAAAGAAATTCCAATAAGTATTAAAAAGAAAAACTTGAATTAAAAAATGAGTAAATGAAATATGGAATATGAAATTAAAAGAGAAAGAGAGAGAGAGAGAAAGAATTACAGTGATTCCTGAAGAAGCAGTCGAACAAGAAGAAGCATTATTATTATTATTATTGTTGTTGTTATTATGAGGATGATGATCGACCTGAAGATCATCTCTAAATCTGTCTTGTCGGAGAAATCCCTGTTCCAAATTAAGCCCCAACGGCATACCCATCCCTCTAAACCCAGCGTCCTGGCCGGAGCCAAGTACGAGTGGCATAGAAACCACATCGCCGCCGCCGCCTCCTCCGCCGTAAGTGGGCTGCGCCGCCAGAATCTGCTCGAAAAAATCATCCCCCAACCCCTCAGAGGGGATTCCGGCCATATCAAAAAAAATCCCAAACTGTGATCAGATAACAAGATAAAAAAAAAAAGAATTAAAATGGTGGAAGTTGGTTTTATGGGGAAGCCCAAAAGAAAGGACGGGGTGTCGGAGAAATGGGTGCCAGGCAGATCCGGAATCCGATAACCCGGAACCCAGTTTTGGTGTAAGTGCTTCTCCACCAGACTAACCCTTTCTTTCTCATCACATACAACATAACTTCTCTCATATATGTATTCAATAAATAACTAATCTCTTTCCTCACGAATAAAGTTTTCCTCACTTTTTCCTTATCCTCTAAAATCTTTTTTTTTTTTTTCTTTTTCATATCTTTACACCAATACTTATTTTCGTCTTTGTCATTTACAATATATTTTTTTTAGTACATTTACAATAATTCTAAATATTTGATAAGTAGCTCATTAATACCATATATTTTTACTATCCTATCCAAATTTTTCGTTTGCTTGGCCCATAGCTAAAAAACCTATTTTCTTAGGATTACGAGGTTCATTCGAATATGAAATCCAATCCTAGAAATACATCATCCCACTTTTTTTAACTACGCAAAACTTTGATGCATTTAAAAATCAAGAAATTATTATCGGGATGCAACCTTGGTTGCATCTGCCCCTAGTGGTGTCTCGGGAACCACACATATTTACCTATTATAGATTTTGCAAAATCTATAATTATTCAATAGTATAAATTAAAATTCATTCTTTTGATCTAAATTAATATATGAATTGAATACAGGGGCAGATCCCGGTTCTGTTTTTTGGGGGAAGGCAATTTCTATTCGTGAGTGTACGCAAAGCAAATGAAGCATGCCCAAAAGTAAACTAACCTCTTGGACTGCTACGGAAAACCCCATCAGATTTCAAAGTAGCACGATCTAGGTAGAGATGATTTTAGTTTGATTTTTGTCGGTTTTGTGTCAAACTGATAACACAACCAATATTCTCGGTTTTTCAATAATTGAGTCCAAACCGATGTCGTCCTATAAAAGGAAAAAAAAATCATCCTTTCAGTTTTTAACGGTTTTCCATTTTGATTGTAATAAAATTGTGGCTTTTGTCTCATTTTCAATTTGATTTTAAATTTGATTCCAAATACTTTTATTTTACTAACAAAAATACAATGCTTTCTATAGATATCACAACACTTACAATGTTTGTACTTCATATTTCACATTTATATTTGTTATTCTATCAAATTTAAATACCATCCTGTATTTTTTTTGTTAATTTATATATTCTATTCAACTTAGATTTTTATTAATTATTACATCAAGAATCGAAACCGAACTGATATATTTTGATTTTTTTTAAAATACCAAACCAAATGATCCAACATTGTTCTCTAAGAAACCGAACCAACACTACAAGTAAAATAGCTTTAGGCGACAGAAGCTTCGGCGAGGAGGTCTACTCGTCGCCTTAGGGTAACTGACTCCGTCGCCTTAGCCTCTCAGCTCAAGCCGACAAAGAGTTTGTCTGTTAAGGTAAGGCGACGAAAACGGTGTTCTGTCGCCTTAGCCCCAGGCTATGGAGACAGAGTTTTTCTTCCGTCGCTTGAGCCTGTCGGATAATGCGACGTATCCCCTCTTCCGTCGCTTCAGGCTTGACGTTTTGCGGTTTATAAAAAACGGACAGGTTAAGGCGAGGGATTGCGGCTGCGTCGCCTTATCCGACAGGACGTTTCATTTTCTCCCAAAAGCGAAAATGGGGGGGGGGGGGGACGGAAGGCTAAGGTGACAAAGTCTTAAAGTTCTGTCACCTTAGCCTTAGCTTCCGTTTTTATTTTTTAAAAGAGGCTAAGGCGATAGAACTTGATTCCTTCGCCTTAGGCCTTTGTTACAGATTACAAAATCGCAATTCTTCCTCATTTTCTCACTTTCCCTCCCTTAAAACTCTCTCAAAATCCCACCCCCCTCCCCATCACCGCCATTGCGGCTCCTCCTCCACCGCTGCCTAAAATTTGATTACATCTTGTGGTAACTTTTCCTCTATCTCTTTTTCTCTGGATTCCTTAACATTGTTTCTATTTTTTTGATTCTTTCACTTCATTGTTCATGCGCGTAAATTTTGGGATCAAATTGTGATTGATCGCCAGTATTTTGATTATATTCGACCATCTTCAAGGAATCATAAGGATTTAATCGTGATTATGTGCTCTAATCTGCTGTGATTCCTTTGATAATGTTTGATCTCTCTCTTTCTAGTTTTTTTTAGAACGTTTGGTTTATTTTGGGTGGGTTTTGGACTCTCTCTTTTACATACTAATGGAAGTTATGAAACTCTTTTAATTAGGTTTAGGTTTATCAATTAGTAAAACAAAAGACGGGTTGTGTTGTTTACTGTAGAGTGAGCTGGGCTGGGCTATTTATTTATTTTTAAATGTTGGAAATTGAAATGGAATGCAACAAGTGAAAATCGGTTCGCTTCCTTTGGATTTTCACTTCTTCGAAGCGAAAACCGAACCGATGTTAATCGATTTTGTAAAAACGAACCGTCGGTTTAGATTAAGAAGGAAAAACCGAATCAAACAGACCGATTCAGTTCGGTTTGGTTCGGTTCGTCGATTTGGACCAATTTTTTATATTAACTTGTTTGTTTATGGCTATCTTGTAGTAATGCTAGTCTTATTCATACAATATATGCATTTGTACTTTGTTTATCTTTATGGCAATCCTTGATAGTCATTATCGATGATTTTACTTACTGCAACTTGAATCAGTCATATATACATATCCTACAAATTTAGTTCTAGTTGTGATCAATTAGAAACTATAGTTGGTTCAATACTTTGCATCTCTATATTATTCCATATTCATTTCATTATTTGAAGTTTCATTGATTTGTTGGTTTTTGATTTTTGTCATTGTGATGTTATTGAACAATCATCTAAATCTATTACAGAGTTAAAAAACAAAAAAGATTTATCTTATTATGGTTATGTTTGATATGTAGTACTTTTAATATTTTATTTAGTTTACGACTTTTTAGGAGCAACTAAGTAGTCTAATTGATGAGTCGTACAAGCTTCGGTGACCGCTACGGGGTGAAAGCCTCCCTTAGCCTTCTACCGGGGGTAGGACTGGCTTCGCCGACCCCCGAGGGGTTAAGGCCTCCCTCAACTGACCCCGAAGGATGGGAGGTGGGATTAGTTTGGCCGACCTCTAGAGGGTCAAGACCTTCCTGGACCGACCCCGAAAGGGGTTTTGTTCTTGTTCCAATATTTCGAGAAATATTTCATTTATAAAACCATAAAAAATAAATACAAAAATATTTTTGTAGCTCATTACCGATATATAACACACTCTAATTGTTTGTGTACACTAATCATGTAGGCTTGTTCGTTCAACAAAGAAAGAGTGTGCTACATTAAGAGTAGAGTAAAATAAACAAAGATTAGTTAAGAAATAGAAACAAGTTGTCTACTGAATACGCAGAAGGTGTTAAACATTTTTCTTGAAATTTTCAAGAATCATGTGAATCGTTTGGGTCAAATTCGATGCTCATGTAAGAAATGTATGAACGGTTCATGGCATACTTTAAAAAATGTACAATGCCATTTGTTGATAAATGGAATGTTAGCATTGTATGATCATTAGGTATATCATGGTGAACCTGTTGATTTATCTAGGCTTGAGCGTCAAAGACTTAGGCAAGTTCAGGTACAAAGAATGAATATTGATGATGAAGTTAAAGGGCGTTGGATTAGTGAACAAGGAAATGAGTCATATGTAAGTTCATTATCCATTTAACATAAATGACTATGAATGCTTTAATTTATATATAATTTACGATTCTATTTATACAGGGAAAGATGATAAAATTGCGGGATAATCAATTGCAGCTGGAACGCCTCTGACTCAACAAGAAATATGTGAACAAGCGCTAGGTAAGCTTACAGACGGAATTAAGGGCACTACCTACTTGCCATCGGAAAGAAGAAGAAGATTTGCCTCTTCAGTTTCAAAGGGTTTCGTTGCCTCAACACAACATGAGATGGCCGAGAGAATGACAGCTGTATCTGATGAAAACATACAGCTACGTGAAGAACTGACTCAAATGACTGAAGAACAAGCTAGGATGATAGAGCAACAAAAAAGGATGAATGAAACATAAGCAATTTTTCAGGCCCAACTAGCCGAGGTTTTGAGGAGGCTCGACGGTGGTGGCTCATCATCCAAGTAAAAAGGTAAAGTTCTTCCTTCAATTTTTAAAATGCTGTTTAAATTTTGTTTTGGCTATCTTGTAGTAAAGATAGTCAATATTTTCGAGTAAAGATAGTCAATATTTTCGAACATACGTTCTTAAACGTTAAATTTTTTGGGTAAATTCAAAATATGTTGTCATGCTGCCGAAATTTCTATAAATAATTTAGTTTGTGTTCTATTCTCGATATTCAAGTTTTTTTTATTGAAACTTCTAACATTCATATTATTCTGGCTTATTGTAGGTCAAAGTGGATCGAACCTATGCATGCTATCTCAATCGTGTTATCTAGCTTTGAAAGTTGTAAACTTTTTTTACATTTCATTTAAAGGATAATTTTTTAACATTACTTAATTTACATTTCATCTGAACACTTTATTTGTATTGAATGTTTATATTGATGAAAATGTTAAGTGTTTGGATTCTGTTTATGTCTTTGGATTTTGAAGTTATAATTTCATTTAAAAAACATAATCACAAACAAATTCATTAAAAAAAAAATTACAAACTAATTGAATTAAAAAAAAACATAATTACCTAAGGAGACAGAAGAGCTCTGTCGCCTTAGACACCTAAGGCGACAGAGACGTACTCCGTCGCCTTAGACACCTAAAACAAGATCACCTAAGGCTACGTAAGATTTCTGTTGCCTTAGAGACCTAAAGCGACATAGACAACCTCCATCACCTTAGGTGTCTAAGGCGACAGAAGCACTCTTCCGTCGCCTTAGGTCTCCTCGATCACCAATGGGTACCAAAATGGCGACGAAATATTTTTGACGTTGCTTTAGGCTAAGGCGATGAGGATAATACGACATGACTGGCGACGAAACATTTTTAGTCGCTTTAGGCTACGACGACGAAATTTCATGCTTAAGATGACATAATGTTCCATCGGCTTTGGCGTTCATTCTTGTAGTGCATCTATTGGATTGGTTTTGTTTGGTTTGGTTCGATTTTGTCAGTTTTCCATTTTTTCTTTCACCTCAGGGTAAGGTACATCTGTGCACCACAACTTTTTTCGAGACAAACTTACCAATTCTTCAATATTTAGTTGTCAATAAAACACGTAAAAAAAATTTAATTTTTACCGTAGATGACGACCATAAATTGTAATCATAACGTTTTTATTCTATAAGAAACTTGACCGATGATTAAAAAATAATATTATATAAATATATTAAAATTTTATTTTGTAATGTCTTGAGTGTAGTAGAACGAAACTTTGATTTCTTAATTTACAAAAATAAATTAGTTGAAATTTTAAAAATATATATTTTCAAATGTCAAAGCACAACCGTAAATGAGTAGATCTCAAAATTTCAATCAAATATGCAGAAGCCAAGGATCCAACTTGTACCAATATAGATTATTGGGGGCAACTCGGCTCTGCAGACTGAAGATCATAAGTACCATGTAGATTTTATAATGTATATACAGTTTTGTATATTTGATAAAAACCTGAACTACATTATGTACTAAATATAAAATTTTGTGGGGGCCATGATCCCTTTTAGTCTCTCCAGAGATCCGCCTCTTCCGAGTGTTCAAAGAACTTGAACCAGTCCAATCCAATTTGAAGGGTTCGATTAGTTATCAACTTATTTGAATTGAATTGGGTTAGATTCAAATAAATGAAACTTTTATGGGTTTGGTTGGTTGTTGGGTTGACCTAAAATTAACTTCGTTGACTTGAGCTTACTCGAATTTATTATAAATTAAAAAAATATTTTTTACCTACAACATAATTATGTATGTATATATTTATTTTATTTAATTAGTATTTTTAATTTTTAATTTTTAAAAAATCTTTTAAATAGTCTTTTATAATGTATATATAATGGTATAAATTAAAGTTGAATGATTAATTAATATTATTAGGTTGATTTTTATAAAAATAATATTTGAGTTGAAGAAAAAAATGACTCAATAACCCAACCCTATGGAAAAATTATATACATTTGGTTGCTCAAACATATAAAATTGTATTGGTTAGTAGATTCACCAACTTGAAATTTTGGGTTAATCAAAAAAAAAAAAAAAAATCTTAACTCAATCTAACCCAACTCATGTACACCCTACTTTCACAAATCCTTAAAACTAATAATTTGAACTGAAGAACCCGAACCAACCTAACACGAAAATGCAGGGTTGAGTTATGTCCATAAATAAGTTGGTCTAAAATTTCTCTCAACCTAAACCAATCCAACCCAACCCAACCCAACCCATGAACACCCCTACTGCACCTGATTGCATATCCAATAAGAAATTTGCTTACCAGTTATTGGATGCAATTAATATATTAATTTATAACAACGATAATATTTTTTTTATCATGGTTATTCAAAATTTATATAATATCTTCGCGTGTATCCAAAGTTAATTTATATTTATATTCAATTATTTATTTATTTCTTTTTTTATTTTTTCATAATTCTTAAATGTCCTTATTCTTGACTATTTTCAGCCGTCGTCAACCCTTCTTCAAGACTTCTTCGCTGGCCGGAGTTGCAGAATCGATTGCCGCCAAGTTCGATCATCCATCAACTTCTTCAGAATTTTGAGAATAGTCACAATTGATAATCGTTCTTCCTTTTCTTTTTTATTTCCTTGAATATTCGTCGAAATTTCGCTGCTGCATCCATCAACTTAGTCGAAATCAAATTGCAGAGATCGAAGCAGTGGCCAGATCCATGAAATTCGACGTCCTTGGTGAAGATAGTGTTTGAAGACAATAATTGGAGAACTCAATCGGAATCGATCCTTGATTTTCTTCTTAAATTCTGCCCAATAAGTTGATGACCGCTACAAAAAAAAAAAAAAAAAACTCTAATATTAATCTGAAACCATAAATTTTTAATAGATAGAAGATGAAAAATAAGTATGTAATTCCAATACCTATATAATAGTGTATTATATAATACCTTTTTGTTACCTATATAATTATGGGAGTTGTTATTACATTATAATAGTTTATATAATATTGTATGATCAGTGTTGTTATTCTATTACACATATAACACTATTGTATATATTAAAGTAATTGTATTACAATAATTTACCTATTATTTGGTTTTGTATTAAGTAACAACATTAAGTCAATAAAAAAAAACAAAAACAAAACAAAGATCATTAATTATGACAGTTTTATGGCAAGAAGAATAACTTATGTTGCACATCAATGTCTTCATAAAAAATATACATGCTTTTTTTTTTTTTTTTTTTAAATACAACAATTGGGGGTGGGGGAGATTCGAATTTGTGACCTCATCATCTTTCGGCGTTCACTAATGTTGTTGAACCATAGTTGTTTTGGTAGTATATATGCTCTTAATACTTTCCACATTAAGGATGTGGTTCACATTCACTAGAGAGATGAATATGAGAGTCTTCCTTAAGTCTATAGAGCTCTATAGTATCCTAATAACAACAATAAGAGATCTCTAACTTAAACATGCAACTACTTGATAGAAAAAAATGCATACAACAATCATGATGCAAAGGACATCGATCCAAAATAGAGCAATAACTTCTTACATATAATGGATGCATACGACATACTACTAAAACATAAAGTAGAGAAAATAAATAGTAAAGAACGTAAATACCAAAAATATAACTTGTATTAAAAATAAAGATAAATAAAGCAATAAATTAAATACAAAATAATAAAAGGTTGGACATAATTTAAAGTCAGATAAGGAAAAGAAGGAGAAATCTCTTGCTTTTGTGTCAATCAAAAGCAATGGTGAGCACTTTATAGCAGCTATCTTACAACTCAATATCTTGCCAAGATAGTTGATCTCAATGTCCTTTGCATTCATAATTTCCTTAGCTACTGGAATAACTCTTTATCTCTCTGATTCTTTTAGAATCAATCAAAACAATTGACTTCATACTGTCTTTCAAGTTCGACATTTAATCTGTTGGTTGAAGGTCTTTATAAGACAAAAAGACCCTTGATTCTCTCTCACTTCCACCTTTGTAGCATTCTAATTTGAGACATCTTCTCATGTTGCCACAAATCCTTACTTGCGCAAGCAGCAATGTATCCTAGTTGTTCATCATTTTTTTCTTAGGTGTTGTACTCTAAAGGCCTAGTAGTTTGTATATTTAAGAATGAGCATTTAATGTTAGACATTTAATGTCATTTTCAGTTATTAATAAAAGTTATTATTTTTCATAAAATTGTGCATTTAATATTCAAACGTCATTCAACCTTATCGCATTAATTGGATTAATGTCAATCTGCCCTTGGTTAATAATATGAATAATTGGACAAATATATGAGACATACAAATGGATCTAGTTCCAAGTTTATAACCTAAATTGTCTATATTATATGGACTGAGACTAGGGTGCCTAAGTCTTGGTAACACTGTGGGTATGGCCTGCTTTGCAATAGTTGCAAACGTTTTGATCCTGGTTGTTCATGCGAAGACATGTGAGTAGGGCGCCTATGCAAAAAGTAATTTCGTTATAGAATCGTATCAACTACTTCGCTAAGGATGATCGTATGTTGATGTGATCTTAATCTTGAGTGCGTTACGAACTACTACTTTATAAAAGCGTCATTTAATGTACATGGGTGAGACCATTCAAAGAAAACTGGATCAACAAGCCTTTCTGGTTAGGAATTGTCATAGTGAGTAGTTGGGAACGCAACGTCATAAGAAGAAATTCACGCATTCCCTAATATTAGGGAAGATGTAGAGTTATTTCCTTAACAATGGATTTCAGGACCTGAACAAAGGGTACTTGCATCTCATTGGCTCGAGAAGACATTGGTTTATAATGTGACTATAAACAGCTTGTTCATTAGAGGAATGAGTGGCCCTTAAGGAGAAAGATGTAATCACATGGGTAGAACGCATTTCTTGTCCTAGTTGTGAATTATGAACAAATTCGTGAAGGATCATATGATAGATGACTAATTATATTAGTGGATGTTAACTTGTTCTTTAGTGTTAGAGAGTTCAACACAGACCTTTAGTAGAATATGCTTGATGTTAATCAAGAGGGATTGAATCCCAACTCGTTCTAGGTTTCAATCTATAGGTTCACCGGTCGTCGGGCTAGCTCATTATCGTTGTTACACTGTTTCATTAGAGAAATCAATTTGAACAGATCAAATTCAAAACATTAATTATGTGAGATATAACTAATAGGAGTATATATCAAGTTCAATGGATAAACTTAATTAATTAATATGTTAGATATATACAATATAATATTTATTGGATGAATATTATTGAGAAAAAAAATTAATTTATTGAATAAATTAATTATAAATAATTATGAGAAAATTATTGAGTTCTCAATAAAAAATAAGTTGGACATATTGAGTTGATAATTATTGAGTTCTCAATAATAAATAGGTTGGACATATTGAGTTGATAATTATTGGATAATTATTAAATTTGAGAATTATAAATTAATATGTTGAACATATTAACTGGTTTAATATTTATTGAATAACTATTAAATGGAGAATATTAATTAATATGTTGCCCATATTAATTGAATGAATAATTATTAAAGTAGAAAATTAATATATTGAAAATATTAATTATATGAATTTATTTATCTAATAATATATTGGATATATTATTTTTTTGGAATTTATTAAATAAATATCAAATAAAATAAATAAAACAAAATTATGGATTTTCGAAATCCATATTTAAATTTTGAGAGAAAAATTAAAGATTTTTTTTAACCTCTTTTAATATTGGATATTCAAAGATATTATATTTTTCTAATTTAAATATTAACTTCTCTACTATAAATAGAAGACCTTGGAGTCTTCATTCTCATCTCTCCGTTCACATAAAACTAATTCTCAAATTGAGAAACCCTCTGAGAACTGAATAATCTTTTCCGAACTGAATAATCTTTTCCTCCTTACTTAAAATCTCTTCCCAACTTCTTTTCTTCAAGAAGTTTCCAAGCACTTAATTCATTACTTTAAACAAGGATTAAGCTAATCGAAGTTTAGGGATATTCTAAAAATTTCCTAAATCCAAGAGTCTATGCTAGGCTGAATAGTTTTGGTTATCTTAGAAATTTTTAAGAATAGAATGAAATGTTGAGAGTAATGCGACAAACATTTAATAACGAGAATGCTAATGTACACAACAATCAATTCTAACAAGTATTACTAAGCGAAGGAAAATGGAAATGTATTGGTGAGCTATAGTATTAAGGTCTTCTCTCGTAGACAATAGACTTTTATTCTAAGGAAAACTAAATCTAAGTTAATAGAAAACTAATACATGGAACAATGCTTTTATGGTTAGCAAAATCATTTAAGTCAATAAAGATCGCAAGAAAAATTGCAAAAGTAATATTCATTACTTGTATACTTAGAAAATTTTAAATAAAAATTTAAACAAGTAAGAAAAAAATAAAAACAAATAAACATGAAGAGAATTTAAAAATTGGTTCTTAGACTAAAGGATTTTTCTTCATCCAAGGGAATCGAAGATGGTGGGGTTCAAGGTTGCGTGATTTCGTTTGGAAATGTAGGAAGAAAATTCCTTCCCCATTGGCTTCGATAAATGGACTAAGAAATACATCTCGCCTTTTCGCGTAGTACCAAGTAAGCTCAAGATTGGGTGTAGAAGTGTTCTTGCTTGCTTTTTTTTCTCTGCTAATTGTTTGAGCACCTCACTAATGCTTGCAACATCCTCAATGCTTAGCCACCCAACTGCCACCCTACTCTCGATTCTGAAATCTCATAAGGTGGTCTTGGTGTGAGAACTACATCTACTACTGTTGGCAACACTCCTTCGTCAATGCACATGAGTTTTATGGAACGAGGAAAAAAGATTGGGCCCTACATTTTGTTGATGCAATGCTTGATCTTCTAGTAATATTAGTGTCATGGGTAGTTGACATTAAGCTTGTTTTCACGAAGTTGAACCAATAGTGTGTGATAAGGGGTTGCCTTATCAGTGTGCCTCCATATTGAGGAATATGGTTTGCTCTATCCTTGACCTTGTTGTTACTTTCCACATTGCTCTTGGAGCTTCTATTTCCTCAATGCAGTCCCACAACTATGATAGTGTAGGTCATATAACCATAATGTAGTATTATGTATTGGCATTGTCCTTCACACAAAGCACTCTATTCCAAGCTGTTGCGCTCCGTCAATCTACACCCCATAAAACTCTAGTTTAGAATTTTGAATCTTCGTTCATGTTCATGTGAAACTCACGAACCCAATCGCACCTTGCCTTAATGCTTGGCTGTACGAATTTCTGCCATTAACATTGCACAATGGCATTTAAAATTGCCTCTACCAACTCAACTGTAGGGAAGCTGTGTTCATATAGAAGCTTCCTGGTCTTGAGTGAGATATATTTCTCCTCAGCCTTCCTCGAGACCAAGTTGACCTGCTGAGGTGCCTTTTTTATTATGTCCTTTCGCTTTTTTGATGTAAAGGATATTCTAGGTGAGAAGGCAGTGCCCTCTCTATTTCTTCTCGTGTTGTCTCGGGTGTTTGTTCCATTGTGGTAGGCTAGACATTCTAGGCGAGAGGGCAATGCCTTCCACTTTCTTCTCTTCTCAGTTTCTTCTCTTCTCAGTTTCTTCTCGTGTCGGCTCGGCTGTTTTTTCTATTGTAGCAAGCTTTTACTCTTCTGGCTCCTCGTCTAATTCTTCTTTAACCATATATTCTTGGTCAAATTTTGCTTGTGGTATAGGCTCAGGCCTGTATTATTCTTTTTATGTGTCCATTTCATCCTCTTTTTCCCTGATGTTTCTGTAACGACCCAGGTTTTCAAAGAATAAAACCCAAAGCCTTACTCAATACCAATGCCTGAAAATCAATTATAAACGGATTTTTAACAGATAAATCAGTGCATTTATTGAAAACGGTTACACAGTGGGATCCCGAAAATATTTAATAAACTCTGAACATCTTAATCATTAAAAAATTACTAATTTTAAAATATGCAAGGATTTGTTCTAGGCTCCAACGCAACGATTCCCATAGTCAACGCAGCAGCCTGGTCATCATCCTGGTTAAAGTATCTGGAGGAAGTCCACAATGGAAAGGATGAGCCGCGAAATCCAGTAAGGATCCCTAACTTGAGATCAGTACAAGCATGAGTACAATAGAAAAGTATGCAGAAACAAGATATCAATGATGCATATGATGAATGGTAATACCGGGATGGCCCTGATAGGGCCTTGTAGTTTTGAGTCTTCAATAGATAACATGGTGACATCGGGGCTATCCTGTTAGGACATGCCACTCCCGGGCCTTCAATAGATGGTGATGGTGACACCGGGGCTATTCTAATAGAACATGCCACTCCCGGGCCCCATTTAAACAATAATTTACACTTTCGGGGCTACCCTTGCAGGGCAATGCCACTCCTGGGTCTTCAATTCGATGATTACTGGTGATTTTTTCATTGATGCATATGTAATGCAAATGCTCAGGTTAACATCAATATAGTTAATAAGTCAACAAGTGTATCACAAAGCATTGTCAGCACATCATAAATTAGTATCTCAGTTCATCACAATATATAGTGTTTGTAGCATAGCAGTAATGTTTAGTAAACTTCGCGCAACAAACAAGACAATCAATACAAATCAATAATCAATCTCCACCAAATTCATATTTAGTAATCGTCGCACAACAAACAAGGCAGTCAATACCGTTCATTAGGTGAAACACACTCAAACTATCCATCACAATATGTATAATGCATAACATAGCAACACTACTTAATAATTGTCATACAAACAACAGGGCAAACAATACAGATCATCAAGTGAGTCACACACAATTTATCCTATACATGCTTGTATTTACCCACAAGATTCCAAGTAGAGGATACGATTCCCTTACCTGTTTGAATCCACACTTGAGCTTTTTAGCTCCAAAACCATCAATCAGCGACGATCGATACTCGAATATGGCCCTAACGAATGAATGAATTAGAACTAGCACCAACACTATAAAAAAAAAACAGACTCAAGACGTCGAAAATTATTAAAAAAACAAAACTTCTAAAAACGGATTTTCGAGTCTCGAAACTCGGTCAACTTGGTTAATCGATCAAAGTTGGTCAAACTGGCCAGCCAAAGAACTTACATTTCAAAAAAAATTCACCAGAACAACAGTGTAACAACCCCATTTAGAAAATAAAACCCAGAGGCATTTTCGTAATTTTTGTCACTAAAGGACAAAAATAGAAAATGCCAAAATTATATTTTTGATTGGGTCATAATGACCTCGTTATTTGAGGGGAATTATGAGATTTCGTGCAACGAATGAGGGAGAAGAATTTTTGAAAGTTTGAGTGTGGGCACAGAAATCGAGGAGAGACCGTCAGAGCTGTCTTCAGCACCGTCATCCGCCTGAGCCGCGAACCAGAGCTTGCCATGTGTCTACCATCTACACGCCTGCTCAGTCGCCACCGCTAGTGCCCACGTGTCGCTCTGAAATTAGCCGCGCCAGGCGCTGTCGCTTCCAGCCAACCAGAGCGCGCCACTTCATCGACCAATCAGCGCCCTTTGCCGCCTGCGCCAGCCAACCAGCGTTCGCCGATGTCTGCGCCAACCAACGCTCACCGATTTGTCCCCCAACCGAGAAGCGCCACGCGTCGTGTCGTCGTATGCCGCACCTGCAGCCACCGCCTGACTCGCCTTTGCCGCGCTGCCACGTGTCGCGCATTCACAGAGTCGCCATTCGATTCTCAGCTTCAGATTTGTGGTTTGTTTCCGAGCCTGCAGTTCGCGTTCGAGCCTAGCTGTGCCAGCCCGAGCCTAGCTGGGCGTCCCCGAGCTTGCCCCTGACGCGCCCGAACCTGTTTTTCATGCACTGACCACTGTTATCCACGCGCCGCAGCCGGATTTCATGCGTCGCCGCCTCCGATGACCGGAAAAATTTCGGAATTCGTCTCGAAGGTAAATCCTGTGTCCCGAGTCCATTTTTGGGGTTTTTAAGGCCAGATTCTCAATCGTTTGTCCTGTATATCCAATGTTAGGTGAAGATCAATTAGAGGATTCGTTACTCGAGTTCCAAGGGCTGTTTCGAGCGGTTTTCGGCCAAGGTAAGGGAATGTTTCCCCAGTATAGGGTCGTTGTGGTGATTCTTGAGCATGTAAATAGTTAGAAAGCATTGATTAACGTGATTTTACTGTGTTTATTGTGCTGAAGTTTTATGAGTCTTTATATGATATGTCTAGTTCGTTCCAGCATGGGTTCTTGCATGTATTCAAGATCGTTTTGGCTTCCTGTGTGTTTAAATAAGTGTTTCAGCATGTTCAACTCCTTGGTTAATGTGTTATGTATAGGATTGATCCATTGAAGTTAGGTTCCCTTTTCGCTAGGCTTCGAGTTCGTATTGGGAAGTTACCTGTTTCAACTATAATGATAATTGTGTTATGTCTAGTTAGGTGTGATACCGATCTAGGTTAGTGCTAACCGGCCCATTAGGGGCCGAGTTTGTCAATCATGTGTTATGTTCTGAGTTAGGAGTTCCAGTGGGAACCGACGAGTTTAAACGAGTTAAAAGTCCTAAAAGGGACACGTTGTTGAGCGCGAGCTACGATTAGGTCAGACGTGGTTTGATCGTTAGACTCGTTAGGGGATTAGTTCAAGTACCGGGCATTGAGGAAGATATTCCTGCTTCGCGGTAGTGTCAGGGATCGGAGGGCCACCCGATTAGACATACTTACCCAGAGTTCGCTTGACTTTTCCCAGATGCCGTGCTAGGAGTTTGAGTCGGGACATATCCCATTGCGGAGGGTCTTTGATCTACCCTGTCGCGCGAGTGTTCGAAGTCTGGCGGCAACCAGATTGTTTCGGCTCGCCGAGGTGCTCTCACACTAGTATAGGTTACCAAGTCTACAGTTAGAGTTTCGAGGCAAGACGAAGACCGAGTTTTGATAAAGTTTGAGTTCAAGGTTAAAAGCCTGAGTTTTGAGATAAGGTTGAGCTTAAGGCGTTACACGTAATCATGTTACTTCGTGTTTCTCTGATTATGTGTATGTTCTTGTTAGATCTCGTGCTCGGATCCCTTACTGAGTTTTCGCGAACTTACCCTTTTCCATTGTGGAATCCTTTTCAGGTACTTACAAGTGGACCGGGATGGCTGAGCCGAGGCTGTTGTGACCATGGGCAAGTTGCATTAGGTTTTCTAGGTTTATTTTAAAGTTATTAATTGATTTCACCGTTTAAAGCATGAAACTGAACTGAGGCATGTTTAGTATAGGTTTTAATAATTTGTTTTATGTTTTTCTTCGGGTACCCCTAAAGTATGTTATGCTTTCTAAGTGTTTTCGAATAAATGCAAATGTCTTTTGACATGTCTCTACAAGTTATTAGAGTTTGAATCATGCATAAGAGGTTAAGGCCCCGAGTTTAACTCCGTGTTGGGTCGGGTCCTTACAAACATGGACCAAATTTTGATAATGGAATGCAAGTCCCAATAAATGTTTTTAGTTCAACAATTAGGAAATTTAGATGGAAAGACTTAAGCTAATCTACGCCACATAATCAATCCTTCATGCCAAACTCAACAAACATTGAGTGTGACAAACTACTTAAATTCTAGAAAAACATCACAAAAAAATATAAAGATGAAAGACAATCAACTGCTTCAAATCTTCTCTCGTCGCTCTAAAACACCACACGAACAACCCCTCAAACTCCCAACAAAATTAACCCCCTTTTATTCCCAATAACCCACATGAGTCTTTATGATTTACACAACACAGTAAACAAATTTCATCACCCTATTGATTCCCACTTGCTATTTTCTCGTTTAATTAATCTATACACGCTACCTATAGTCTCTCGTGTTCATATGGAACTATCTTTAGTTAATTCAAGAATAATTACTATCAAGAACTCATGAGCAAACTAAGCTTTTCTAAAGAAACCATTCTACAATCTAAATTAACATAAGCATAATTTTCCCCCTTTTATAATTATCTCTTTCCATTGACTCATTTAGAAAAACAACTTATTATTTTACTGCCAAAAATCCACATGGGTCTGTTATAATGCTTTTAAAAAAAATATTTAAATTAATGCTGGTTGTCTTCCCCAAATCCCATTCTCCTCCAAAACCACACAACAATAATAAAGCTTCAAAACCAAATTAATGGAGGAGAGTTACCAAAACTAACCACACCACACAACATCACGACCACTAGCGGCAATTTTTGATGACAACGGCAAAACTAAGCAGTGGCAGATGGCGAGGAACGGAAGACGACTTGGAGTGCTAATCGGCGAGTGACCCGGCTCCCTTGTTCCAGCAGGTGTGGATAGATCTGAGCAGGCGAGCGATGACCGTCCGGCGAGACGTCTTCGCATTGGCAGCTGGGATTTGGTCGCTGGAAACGAAGGGGAAGAGAAGGGGAGGGAGGAGAGAGGCGGAGGTGGGGCTAGGTTCTCTTTTCTTCTTCTTCTTATTATTATTATTATTATTTTGCTTTAGGTTTCTTTTAGTTTTTTTTTTAAGTCGTTCAAGCCTAGGAAATTTTAATTTAATTCCTAAAATTTTTGGGTTGTTATAGTTTTCCTTCCTATTGCTCAATGCGGTTGACTCTAAGGATGTGTTCCGTATCGACAATGGTGTATCAAGAGTATCATCTCTTTCTTGAGTTGGTTCATGCTCACTCAAGAAATTTAGGAACTGCATACATTGCTTTATAGTGTCTTCTACCAAGGAATTCTTCAATTCCTCGGTCACTTGGTCCTCTTAATATTGTTTAGACAAGATCTCGATGATTATTGGCTCTAGCATCAAACCTTTGAGGTAGTCAGGATGGATAACGTGTAACAGAATTGCACTCATTCCATTGGATCCATTGGCCCCTCTAGGAATGGCATCGCTAAGGGCGAAGGTTCAATGTTCCTTCTTCTAATTAAGGGGATGTGGTCCTCTCCTTACTCCACCTCGCGAATGTACTCTTGTTTCCTTGTTATAGTGAATGCTACTTTCTTTCCCTTGGAGATTGATCAAGAGTGTGAGTCCATTGATTTTTTTATATTAAAGTTGAAAGAAGAGTAGGGTTTCGAAGAAAATTAAGAGTTTGAGTTGAAAGTGAAATTTTAATCTAGAATTAGAGAGAAATAAAAGAGTAAATATCTATTAGGTTCAAATTGAAGTGAAATTTCAGCTTTAATAGGCAAATTATTAAGAACTAGACCATTGTACTCAATCATAATCATTACCTGGCCCATTATCGTTGCACCAGCGGTCATATTCACATTATTCGAGATTCAAAAACTACCCATTATAGTCAACTAGGCGTTGGACAACTTCTATATTGGCACGTGTCAAAGCTTTCAAACGGCTATTTTTTTAAGAAAAGTGAATTGTTAATTATTTCACTCAATGTTGCTTGCATTACTATTGGTGAACATCTTAATCGATGTTGTCCGCATTGCATCGATTTTTTTATAGAGAAGAAGAAACAACAATAAAAAAAATGGAAATTTGATAAAATAAAGAAATAAATAAATTAATAAAGGAAAACATGATTTTCAAACGGAACAATTGAATGATGTATATGAGGCGTACGACAATAGAAATGCCCCTCACATTCTGAATGTGCTAATCCTTGACCAGATTGAAGGAAATACATCCATGTTAGATTTCTGCCCTAGTAATATTTTAATATGTAGCCATTTATAGCAAAAGTATTACCTTTTTGATGTCTTAGATCTTAACTGTTTCATTGCCATGTACGTGTATAACTCGAAAAGGTCCAATCCATTTAGATTTGAGTTTCTAGGAAAGAACTTTAACCATGAGTTATAAAGAAGAACTTCCAGCCCTGGTTTGAATGTCTTAGGCATTATTCTCTTATCGTTCCACATTTTTGTCTTCTCTTTATACATTTTGGCATTTTTCATACGACATTTGCCTATGTTCTTCTAATTCAAGCAGTTGTACTTTTCTCGTGGTTCCATCTACAATTAATTCCAAATTTAACTTTTTAAGTGCCCATTATGCCTTATGCTCCAATTCTATCAAGAGATGGCAAGCCTTTTCAAATACTAGTTTGTCAGGGGGTGATCGCGTGCCACTGGTGCTTTGAAATTGCTCTAGCTAAACATAATGTGGTCGCATTGGCTATGTCCTTATCACCACTACACAGATGAAAATGCAAATGTACCACAATGTCCTCTCCATCCCCAATGTCCTCAGCTACTGGAATAACTCTTTCTCTCTGATTCTTTTAGAACTCAATCAAAATAATTGACTTCACATTGACTTTAAAATTTGACATTGAATTTGCTGGTTCAAGGTCTCTTTTATTGGTCAAGGATTTAATTTTTTTACCATTACTCTACCTTTCTAGCATTATATTTTGGAACACCTTAACTTGCTGCCATAAATTCTTGCTTGGGCAAGTAGCAATGAATCCTAGTCGATCACCCTTTGAATAAGTTCTAAATTATTTATTCTATTTTTTGCATATTTAATTTTGATCCATGCTGAATATGAGCAACATTGGGAATGCACTACCTTTGTTAATGCCTCCAGCATCTGCTCTTCTGCACTAATATGGGAATGTGGCCAACATCAGCTATATTCTAACTAAACCGATGTCTTCAACTTCCATTTTCTTATGCTAAACATGAATGCTCACAATATTGATGAGTTTTTAGCAATAAAATGTGAAAAACATTAAAAACATACATTAGAAGTGCATTTTGAACATATTTCATATTTATCATACATATATTCACAAAGTAGTGTATTCAGCCTAATTTTCATATAAAATCATGCAATTTCTTAGACCTTTAGCTTGAAAAAATAAATAATGAACATGGAATTTTGTAGCAATGAAGTTAAATAACTTTGTAAATAGAGAGTTATCACACCTTTAAACTTGAATATTGCTCGTCTCATTCAATGCTCTCTTATAAACCTATAGAATTTTTGGCGTTGGTGTTCATTAAATCTACTACTGTCATGTTGTTCACAATAATCTCAACATTAAGTTCTATAATCTACTACTGGCCAAATTGAAGGAAATGCTTCGATGTTGGATCCCCCCTTAATGTTTTAATCTATGGCCATTTACAGTAAAAGTGTTACCTTTTTTGGTTGTCAAAGGAATGTTACTGTTCCATTGCAATATACATGTATAACTAAAAAAGATCCAATCCATTTAGATTTGAGTAGTTTTCCAGGAAAGAACTTTAACCTTGAATTATAAAGAATAACTTGTTGCCTTGGTTGGAATTTTCTAGGCATCATGGACTTATCGTGCCACTTTTTCGTCTTCTCTTTATAGATTTTGGCATTTTCATAGGTTATTTACATATGCTCTTCTAATTCAAGCAGGTGTACTTTTTTTGTGGTTTCAGCTACAATTATGTCCAAATTTCTTCTTAAGTGCCCAGTATGTTTTATGCTCCAATTTCATCGGGAGATGACACACTTTTTCCAAATACTAGTCTGTTAGTGGACATGCCTAAAAGAAGTCTTGAATGCAGTCCAATATGCCCAGAGATCATCCTCTAGTCTTAAGAATCAACCTTTCCTTATAATCTTAACTACCTTTTCTAATATTCTTTTAATTTCACGATTAGAAATTTCTGCTTTACTATTTGTCTAGGATGATATGGTGTTGCAATATGATATTTAACATTGTACTTGTGCAATACACTAGCCATTACCCTATTGACAAAATGTGAACCCTCATCACTAATTATGGCTCTAGCGTTTCGAAGCACGTGAAGATATTCTAGTGGAGGAACTTTATGATGGTCTTTGCATCATTCACTAGAGTTGCAATGACATCTACCCATTTAGAAACATAATTAACTACAACCAAAATATACAAGTTTCCAAATGATGGTGAAAATTAGCCCATAAAATCGATGCCTCAAACATCAAAGAGTTTAACTTCAAGAATGTAATTCATTGGAATTTCATTTATGTTTCCAATATTCCCCTTTCTTTGACACTCATTACATGTTTGTGCATATTGATGAGCATCTTTACAATATCATAGGGCAATACAATCACGACTAATAATTTTTTTGGTGTTGTTCTTGTTCTACCAAGGTGACCTTCATAAGGTGAAGTGTGAAATGCTATAAATATATCCAACATCTCATATTGCCTTATGCATCTTCGAATTATACACGCCAACACATTTTTTACACATATAGGTTTCATCCTAAAAATAGAACTTAGAGTCATGCAAAAAAGTGTTTCAACTGTTGCTAAGATAGATCTCATGTCTTAGTATTACTGCATACAAAGTATGGTATGTCAGCAAACCAAAGAGTTTGCATAACTTTAAGCTTTAGTAATTTCTCATAAAAAAAAAGTTACTGCGAATATCGATGCCAAATGCACGCTTTCTAGATGTTCTAAGTGTGATAAATGGTTTGTACCCAAATTCTCACACCCTTTCTTATCCTTGATATTGATATCAAATTCATGTAGTAATAGGATAACACAAATTAATCTTGGCTTGACATCTGATTTTGTAATAAGATACTAAATTACTGCATGGTCTCCAAAAAATAATCTTTGATCCATCTAAATATAATCGAAATTTCACCAATACGAACACCACTTCAAGAAGTTCTTTTTCTCTAATGGTGTAATTAACTTGAGCTTCATTTAATGTCTTGCTTGCGTAGTATATCAGCTAAATTAACTTTTATTTCTTTTGCCCAAGGACTACTCATTCCTTATGATCACAAGCATCACACATAAGCTCAAATGGCTTTGTCCAATCTGGTGAAATGGTTATCGATGCAAACACAAGAGCTTTCTTTAGGTTTCGAATGCCCGTGCACATTCCTTTGAAAAGATAAAGGGTTTGATAATTTCAAGAAGCTTACAGAGAAGTTTGAAATTTTTAGAGAAATCTCCAATGAAGAGTCTATAAAATCTAGTAAAATTTCGATTTCTTTTCATTATACTAAGAGGTGTTAACTTGTCAATACATTATATTTTAGCTCGGTCAACCTCCATTCCTAATTTAGAATTTCGATGGCCTAGAACAATTCTTTCACTCACCAAAAAATGACATTTTTCTCAATTGATAACTAGGTTAGTCTCTTCACATCTTTTAAACACTTGTCCTAGATTCTTTTGGCAGCTTCCAGAGGAGTTTCCAAATACAGTGAAATCATCCATGAATACCTCTATAAAATCCTCTATTATATCATAAAATATTACCATCATACAACAATGAAATGTTGTAAGTGCTTTGCATAGACCAAATGACATCCTTGAAAGCAAATATTCCATAAGGACATGTGGAAGTGATTTTCTCCTGATCCTTAGGATCAATTGTTATTTGGTTATACCCAGAATACCTATCAAGAAAACTTTAATTTTCTGACCTGCAATACGGTTCAACATTTGATCAATATATGGAAGAGAAAAAAAATGATTTTTCTTGGTGGATTTGTTCAACTTCCTGTAATTCATAAAGGCTCACAAACCAATGACTATCCTTGTTGGAAGCAACTCATTCTTATCATTATGATCAACAATCACTACATGTTTTTTCCGTACACATTAGACATGGGTAACCCAATTGCTATTCGCAATTAGATAGACGACTCTCACATCTATCCATTTTATAATTCATTCTTTACTACCTTATTCATGGCAGGATTAAGTCTTCTTTGCTGCTCTACAGATTTACCTCCTCCCCCTCTTCTAAATTTCTCATATGCAACAAGTCTAGGAATAAATCCTCATTCTCAGGCTCTAATGATGATGAAATGATAACTGGAAGAGTTTCTTTTTTCCTAGGTAAGCATATTTCAAATGCTTTGGTAATGGTTTTAACTCTATAGTGGGTGGTTCTAGGATAGACGACTTCTTAAGAGGACTTTTCCTCTATCTCAAACTTAGTGCATTGAAACAATTGAAACTTGAAAGCATGTATCAATCTTCTTCTTCACATGTAAGAAGACATAGTAGTTCAGCATATTCTCAATGTGAGGAGCATTCCAGTAAATTTCACTTTTGTTGCTTTAACAACTACTTATTTTATTGAACTTATCATAAAAACAGTCTCAAAATCAACAGGGTATCTAAATGAATTGAAAAATTAAACTGAACCTGTTGATCATTCATCCTCATGGTTATAGTGCCCTCATAAACATCCACCTATGTTCTCCCTATTTTAATGATGGGTCGACCTAGGATGATGAGGACATCCTTGTCAACTTCATAATCTAGTACTTTATAGTCTGTAAGGAATATGAACTTGTCTACTTGAACTAGAACATCTTCAATTTTACCTTTAGGATGTTTAATCGATCGGTCTACAAGTGGCAGTGTAACTAGTAAGAAACCCTTGAGAATTAGAACTAACAACTTTGTTGAAGAACAAGACCTTTAGCACTCTCATCCAAAAATCCCAAATCATCTTGAAAATCAAAGATACAATAGGTTCGAATTTTAACATGCTAAAGAACCCTTGATATTGGATCTAACAACATTGCTAAGAAATGAAACCTTTAGAACTCAAATCCAAACACCCCAAAACCAATTTTGAAAATCAACTTAAGGGAAGTAAAAGAGCATTACCTTATCGATCAAATATCTCAAGTCAGAGATTCCAATCATTCTATAAGCAAGATTGATCAAGTCAAGCTTGAATAATTCTAAACATGCAACCTAATCACATAGAATTGTAAGGAAAAATTTCTCTAGGATATAAGAAAGAACAATAACACTTTTTACTACATTTTTCAAGTTTCCTTTCAAAGTACAACGTCTTACATGGCATTTTATTACCTCAAAATAAAACTCTAGACTTTCCATAAAGCATTCACAGCATTGTAACATTAAAACTTTGTGACCATAAGAAAACCATAAATAAAATATAACTTAAACAACAAAATGTAACTCAAACAAAATAAATAAAAGATTGTAATATAAATTACAATAAAATGATTCATAAAAACGTGATTCTACACTTGGATTATTGCATCATTGAGATTCCTTGGTTCATATCAGTAATCATGGTAAGCCTAGATGCACCAATGCCAAATGCCTTGTACATAGACAAAGGCATTAAGATGATGCTGGCTCCTATATCACATATAGCTCGCCCTATAGATTTACCTTCAATAGAAACTAGAATGGTAAAAGCTCTAGGATCTCCTTCCTTCTTCAGGATTTTACTCTTGACTATGACACTACATTCTTCAAATAACAAGACAACCTTAAATTCTTCAAATTTACTCTTTTTAGAAAGAGCATCTTTCAAGAACTTAGCTTAGTTAAGAATTTCTCTCAATGCTTCTACCAATGGATATTGATATGAATTTCATTAAGAATGTCTAAAACTTCTCATATTATTTTAATTTCGTCTCGCTTCTTCTTATTCAAAACCTTTGTGGATAAAGAAGAGGTGGTGGTGTAAACAAAAGTGTTTGACCTACCTTACCTTTGTCCTTAGTTGAATTTTCTAATGGTGGGATATTGACCTTGCTACATTCCTCTTCTTCAATTGCAAGATCTCCAAAGATTTCTCCAACAACAATGTTAGCACTATTGATACCCTTTGTATTGGCATCACTGCTAGTTTTACCTTGTAACTCCACTTTTAACTTATCCTTCGACTACTTGTCCTTCATTTCAACTATCAATGTCTTTCCACTTCTATGTTTAATAGATTGAACTTGCTCTTTTCCCTCTCATTTTGGGTGTTCACTGTCCGAAGGAAGTTTTCCTAAAGGTTTGTTTCTTAGCTCTGATGCTAGTTTCCAAACTTGTAACTCTACATTTCTCATTGTAGTTTGCTGGCTATGAATTGTAGCATCAGTCTTGATGATATAATTCTTGAACATAGCTTCTAGCTAATTTCCAAGAACATGCTGTTGAGGCTGCTGTTTTTTTTATTTTAAATTTTGTTTATTATTGTGAAAATTTTGATGGTGTCCATATCCTTGTTTTAGTGTCCAAATCAAGAGGAATTGTTTACTTTTGGTTGGTGCTGATGACATGCCTTGGCTGTGACTAAGAGAAACTCGGATAATTCCTCCAGCTAGGTGTATATTTACTAAGATAGGAATAAGAATTGCGAGGTTGTTTAAAGTTATTTCTAGCTCCCATATACGTTACAGTAGCCGGATTGTTAAGATAACAACAACATCTCTTAAGCTCAACACGAGTCATACAACTTTCTTCCAGTGCTTGGCTTATTTTCAATGCATTCTACAATTATGTAGTTTGCAATTGAAGATTTTTCATAGCATTGACTACTGCAGTCATCTCCATCTAAATTGATGTTAATGCACCGAAGTCGACCTTTTCATTTTTCTTATTATAGCTTTACCAGGTTTAGGCCGATGGTAGTTGTCCAAAAAAATTGTTTCTAGGATATCGTAAGCTTCATTATAGGTTTTTCTAAGTTGCGAACCATTAGAATATGCGTCTAGCATCACTTTGGTTGGTACATCTAACCCATTATAAAATTGTTTCGTTCGAATGGAATATGGTAGAATATGGTTAGGACAGTTCTTCAATAACTCTTTAAATCTCTCCCAGCTTTCACAAACTATTCTCTTATCCTCATGTTGATACGAATTCAACCATTGATTCATAGCATATTCCCGAAGGAATTATTACAAGAAGTAAGGCAAGGAAGATTCAAGAGGCTTATACATTACATCTTCAAAAGCTCGTCAATGCACAAGAAGAGTCAAAGCTTTTTTAAACCAAATTCATTTACAACACTAGCACCACAAGTCAAGAAGAGAATCAAATGAAGATGACATGAGGGAAATCATATATCATGGAAAATCAATATTTCAAAATTTTTAACAAGGTTTTTTTTAAGATTTCATAATTAAGGACTTTTTGATTTCAAAACCTTGTCAAACATGCTCATAATGGCTAGGGACACAATATAAGAGTTTTTTGGATGTATTGAAAGCATATCTATCTTTTTGTTTAGCATTTAAGCCTCTCAATTGATGTATAATTGACCCTTGGCTTCCTAAGTCTTATTTTCTACAAAATGCATTTAATAACTTTTTATGTTCTTTTGTATTCCAAGGCATGCACGAATCTTATTTTCTACAAAAGATTTGAAAACTAAGTTGCAATCTTTGAGGCAAGAAACAAAGGGTGTTGCTGAATATTATCAAGAGACGGAGTCCTTGATGGAAAGAGCAAAAATTCGAGAAAAAGAGGAAGACGCTATGTCTAGATTCCTTGGAGGTTTCAATAGAGAAATTTCTCATCCAGTTGATATAAATCCATGACTTTACCTTGAAGATATGTACCATTATGCCATAAAAATTGAAACTTAATTGAAGGAAGAAAAGGAAAAATTCAAAAAGGTATTCATCTAAAGCTCATACTTTTTGAAATTCTAATAGTTAGAGCAAAGATAGTTTTGTGCATATGAATAAGTATATGCAATAAAAAGAGAAATTTGTGGCTGCCAAAAGAGTGGAGGCTGAGAGCTCTAATATTATAAAGAATGAAGTTCCAAAGGGAGAAGTCTAGTTCTATTCAATGTTTAAAGTGCAAAGGATTTGGGCATATGAGTAAGAAATGTGCCAATAAAAGAGTTATAGTGATAAGAAATGGTGTAATTGATTCTGATGATGATTGTGAGGAGAATGATAATGAATTTGAGGCTGAATATGAAGCAAATGATGATGAGTATATTGAACAAGGTAACTACATTTCTTTAATCATAAGAAGGGTGTTTAAAGTGAAAATTAAAGAAGCTACAATGGGAAACTTGCTTCATACAAGATTCTTGGTTAAAGGAAAACCATATAGTATGGTGATTTATAGTGCAAGTTGCACAAATGTTGAGTAGTTTTCTTGTTAAAAAACTCACTTACTACTCTTCCATACTTAAGACCATATAAGCTTCAATGGTTGATAAACAAAAAAGAGTGTCCCTTTTATAGGATAGGAAACACCCTTGATTTCCACTCACTACTTGCTTTCCTTCTTTTTAGCATATTATTTTAGGACACCTTGACTAACTAGAAATGTAATGAAAGACTAAGAAATTTATTGTTATAAAGTTATATTTCTTGATAACAAATTAATATAGTTATATGTTTTAACATCGGAAGAGACTTGTTGTTTTCAAATTTATATCTATAAAACGAGTATAATTGCTAAATATATGTTTTAAATATTATTAAAGTTATATTTTAAGTATTATTAGACAAAAAATACTACATAACTGAGAATAAACATAGATGAATATAATTTGAAAAGGTTGTAATCAAAATACATCCTCTTAAAGTTCATTGCTCAATCAACCATAACAACAACAAACTTTTTCCTTATTAGAAAGATCACCATGTATCTTTAGAAAGTAAAATTTGTAGAAGTCTATAGGCTAAAAAGCTACTTTATTGATACACAGTCATTCGCTATTTATACACAATCGTCAAGAGAAGACTACCTAAAATCTGACGGATAATTATAATAATTAAAACAGAATAAAAAATGATTAAACTGAAACTGAGCAAACTGAAACATAAATAGCTCATTTAACATCACTCTTCAAACTGAGCAAAGTTAGAACGTGAGAAGTTTGCATCAAAGATCTTCAAGACGACTAGTGGACACATATTCTAATATTCAATCTTTTGAGGCTTCGTTAGAAGAACAGCAAGTTGCTGAACCGTGGACACATATTCTAATATTCAATCTTTTGAGGCAATTTTCTCCCGTATAAAATGAAAATCAATATCCACGTGCTTTGTTCTAAAAACCTAGATTTTTAGATAGCTGAATCACTGACTTATTATCACAGAGAAGCAGAGGCGTATACCGAAGAACTACACACAATTCCTTCCTAAGCAATCGTATCCAAGAAAGTCTGCAGTTGTTGCAGCCAAAGCACGGTATTCAGCCTCTGTCGAGCATCGAGAGACTGTCGTTTGCTTTTTAGAGCACCATGAGATAGGATTGTTGGCCAAAAGTACAATATAACCAGTTGTCGAACGTCTATCAATTGAATCCTCTGTCCAATCCGAGTCAGAGTAAGCTGATAAAGTCAAAGAACCAGGCTTATAATGAAGCCTTAGAGACATAGAGTGACGAAGATATCTAAAAATTTGCTTAACATCAGCAAGTTTAACTAATGTTGGTGCATTCATAAACTGAGATACTCTACCGACTGCATAGGCAATATCCGACCTCGTAAAAGTCAAATAATGTAATGCTTCTACCATTTTTCTATACACAATAACATTCGATGAGCATCATAGAGGAGAATCAAATGTCAATGGTTGAGTCGAAATTGCTACAGCACATGGCTTTGCTGAATTCATTCCAAAGCGTAAAAGTATATCATTCATATATTTCGACTGATTGATAAATATACCTGTTTGTTTATGAGCAATCTCTAGACCAAGAAAATATCATAGACATCGAAGATCATTCATATCAAAACGCGTTTGAAGCTTCGCAACCAATGTATTTATAAACACTTGATCATTTCATGTTAGAACTATATCGTCCCCATATAGTAAAAGATATGTTATGGATCCATCAACTCGTCGAACAAACAATGAAGCATCAGAAAAAGAGGCAACAAATCCAAGTTCTAAAAGATTGGACGTAAAGCACTTAAACCAGGCCCTCGGTGCTTGCTTTAAACTATACAGAGACTTCTTTAACTAACATACGTGTTTTAGATATTGCGGATTAACGAATTCTTGAGGTTGTTCCATGTACACTACTTCATTGAAGTCTCCATGAAAAAAAGCGTTTTTGACATCAAGGTGATGCATTTTCCACCAAAACTAAGCGACTAAAGACAATATGATTCGAATTGTAGGTTTCTTCATTACTGGACTAAATGTCTCAAAATAATCAATGCCATAATCTTGGCTGAATCCCTTGGCAACCAGACGAGCTTTATGGCGAGCAACACTACAATTTGGATTCTTTTTTACCTTGTAAATCCACTTGCAGCCAATAAGATTTCTATTAGGAGGCATTGGCACAAGATCCCACGTATGTTGATGTTAAAATAAAAAAAAAAATGGAAAAGTCTAGAACCAACTACACACTTTGATCTCAAAGTAAAATCTAGATATTTCTTTGCACTTT
>JBBMEG010000009.1:1089763-1115800 GCA_037832605.1 Cyclanthera cordifolia | reverse complement strand
CGCCAATGGCTTCCTTGTCCTTCGTGCGGGTCCCGACCTCTTCCGAGTCTTTCGGGATATTTTAGGTTATAACAAATACATACTTGTTGAGATCATCTTATTCAGACAAATATGCAATGCAAATGTATTTTCTTGTTTTAGTAGTAGTTTTTTTTAAGGTATCCGAGTCATTTAGTCAGTTCTTAACAATCTCTGTAAACTTCTACAACAGCTTCTCCCTTCGTCGCTTCTGGCTAAGCATCTTTCGGCAGAGGCGACTAGTCGCTTCTGGCGAAGCATCGAGTGAATGAGCCAGTGAGAAACTAATGCTTATATTAGTTATTGTTTTTTTTTGGGTATTGGTTTCTTTTGTGTTGAACAAATATATAAAAGTTTTCCTATTGCTTCTATTTTTTATCTTTTGTTTTCTTTGCACCTAATATTTCATCTAACTATATACTCAAATACTTATGATAATTCTATTATACTAATGTTAGAACATGATATTTAATTTTATCAAAATAAACTAGGCACTTTAAAAAGAATGATTCGGGTAATATTGGTAAAAAAAAAAAAAAAAAAAAACTAATAATAATATCTAAGACACCCTTAGAAAATCTAGGAGATTTAATTTAATTTTAAAAAAACAAATCCTTAAAGAATAAGCTAATCAGCATAAATACCGAGTTCACATGTGATACTATTGACTTAATATTCTCAATTTTTTTTTTTTTTATTTTGAGGAAATTCTATTGAGTTGGATTTGAAGAGGTGTTTGTTAAGTAGTATTGTGAAAATTTTGGATTTTCTGTTTTAGTAATGACACTCCAAATAACTGTTCTCTAAAACTAGAAGTTAGTTTTTTTAAAAGTCCCATAAATTAGTTTTATTTATAACTATTCTACTAAGCAATTACCTCGAAATTCACACCAAAAACACCATACAAACAAGCATTTATTTATAAACCTCCACTAAAATAATCAAACAAACAAGCTCTTACAAAAACCAAAATCTCTAAACACTCAAACTAATTCCTAATACATAAACACTCAAAATAAGCAGTCTACAAATTTTCAAACAAACATCCCCTAAACATTTGGATGGAATTCATAAGATCACTTAGTTAATTAGATTGTTATCTAATAATCACAAAATTTTTAATTTTTGTAATTACCTACTCCTCTGTTATTTACCATATCACAAATGAACAAAAGTTTCCTCCTTCCTCAAATCCATTGAGGGTAGAAAAAAAATTACCTATGAACAACCCAATATAACCATAACAACCCTGATCAAAATACTCAGATAATAATACCTACTCCTCTGTTATTTCAATTTTTTTTAAATAGTGTCGTTCACAACACTAATAATACAATAGTATAAATACTATTTACATACATTGATATTTATAGTCTTAACATTTGAAAAGCATTAAAAAAAAAACCCATTTGAAAAACATTATTTTAATATATATTTTTAAATAAATACAGTATTAAACCAAGTTTTGGAGTTACTGTGTGGTCTCTTCCGAAAGAATTCATATCACATCGACATACGATCATCCTTAATGACGTAGTTGATGCGAGTCTATGACGAAATAATTAGCTCGATTATAGAACTTTCTTTTCTGTCTTAGACAAACACTCATTTTTGCATAGGCATTTTCACTCACACATGTCTCCACATGAACAACCAAGATAAAGTTGCTTGCAACAATTGCAAAGCAGGTCGTACCAACAGTGTCATAGACATTAGCTTGTGCATCTAACAACAATCAGGCCCCCTTTGAGACAACACATACATGTATATACATAAACAATCAGGACGTACTCAAACTTGCTTAACAATATAAGAATCATAAAGCGTCTATAACGCATTCGTTCTATCACAAGATCATACATATATGTCATGTTAACAATCAATAAACACATCACAACATACAATGCAAACAATGATATTTAGAGTACATAGATCCCTAAACATGCTCAATAAATACCACATGTCTCATATTAGGGTAAGAGGTCCCTTACCTCGATCGAATTACAGTTATCAAAGCCCTAAACTTTCCACACTAAAGTCTCTAGAAGTTCCTCTACAAAAAACGACATGTACAACAAAAACGAGTTAAACTCGACATCTAAAAATTACACAATGTTTGCCAACACATATGAATATGAACATGGCCAACACATCAAAAAACTCGAAAATAAGCAATGTTGGGTTTTACACCACTCCAAGCCTCTTCATGAGTCATATCTTTTGCTGCTAAATTAGGACTTTTAGTGAGCACATGCACTATCCAGTTTGCTGCTTTTGGCAAAAAATTCTTTGGAACTTGCGTCTCTGATAATATATTTCTAACCACGTTCATGATTGTTCTATTCTTATGCTCGACTACTCCATTTTGTTGAGGAGTATATGCTGCAGTGAATTGCTTGTTAATACCATTAGCCTTGCAAAAAATATTGAACTCATGAGAAGTAAACTCTCCATCTCTATCAATGCGTAGACAACGAATAAAATCTTCTACCTCTTTCTTAAGTAGGTTTTTTTAAAATTCTTGAAGATTCTATATGTTTTTGATTTTTCAGCAATAAAATATATTCATGTCTTACGATTGTAATCATCAATTAAACTTTTAAAGTACCTCTTGTTACTATTGGAAGTAGTCTTGATTGGTACACAAATATCAGTATGTACCAATTTGAGTCTATGTGATGCTCTCCATAAACTCCTCTTTGGAATTGCATCCCTATGTTGCTTTCCCATCATGCAATTAGTACATACTTTGGATGATGCCTTCAATTATGGTAGCTTTCTCACCATTTGTTTACATTGCAATGTTTTTCAAACTTTTGAAGCCCAAGCGCCTATATATGTAGTGCCAAAGGTGAGTTTCATCTTCAAGAATTGTTCGGAAGCATGTAGGAGTTTTTGGCGTAACTCTTGCAAGCAATATGAACATCCTGTTTGTAGACATCGTTGTTTGCATAATAAACTCTTTATTGGGATGATCGATTTTGCATATTCCATTTTGTATCAAAATAGATGCACATTTTTCTTGCAACTGTCCAACACTCAATAAGTTGCTTTTTAACTTTAGTATATAGAAAAAATCAGTGATTACCTGAGTAACTTCAACTATTTGCAATCTAATATTACATTTTTCCAACACAACCATCTTGAAATTATTACCAAGCTTCACATATTGGCAAAATTCCTCATCAAGATTAGAGAACCACTCTTCATTTGCACACATATGATTGATGCATCCTAAATCAAGATACCAAACATCTTCACTTCTTGATTGATTAAGCTCTATATATGACATCAACAACATTTTTTTTTTCTTTTTCTTCAAGTTCAGCATAATTCGCTTCCTTCTCTCATCGAGGACATTCATATTGAAAATGGCCTAATTGATGACACGTAGAGCACTCAATTGTAGCTTTGTTGATAGATTGTCTCCCTCTTCCTCTTCCTCGAAACGCTCACGTGTTCGATCACCGCCTCTTCCATTAATTTTATCATTGTAGGTTGCCTTGAATGCTTGTTCATCACCTCCATGCCCATTCATCCTTTGCTCATGTACTAGCAAATAAGTCTGTAACTCATCAATAGTTAACATGTCTATGTTATTTAGGGGTGCAATGCAAACTCGACCAAACCGCCGAAACCTATTGAACCCGCTGTTGGTTTCGCTTCGATTCGATTAAACCGGTCAGAAACTGTTTGGTGTATATAAAAACAGAATAAATTCGACGAACCGTTAATAAACCGAACCTGATAGAACTTTATGGTAGAGATGAAATTGATGAAATATTCCAAAGGAACAAAATAAGAAAGAACTTTAGAGTTGAAATATAGAAGTTTTCAAAAAAAAAAAAAAAAAAAAAATTTTGAGAGTTGAAAAAGTCTATTGTCAAGCCATTCTCTCTCTCTCTCTCTCTCTCTCTCTCTCTTAAGTTGATTTTTTTTTTTAATCTTGTCTTATCAATTATAATAATCAACTTGGAAAGTTAAATTTCTTTAAATTGTTTATAGGTGTATATATATATATATATATATATTTTTTTTTTTTCAATTTGTTATTGTTTTATCTTATCATGTCATGTTGTATAATATAATAATATAAACTTATATATCAATATTTGTTTTAAAAAATATATTATAATTTTGATTTGGGATTCCATACTTATAATACCTTCACAATAATCATTCATAATTCATATTTATCCATGATTCAAAAGTAGAAAATACTTTAAAATCAAATTTTAAAGAATTATAATTGGAATGGAATAATATATTCAAATTCATTAATTTTCTTTTTAAAATTTTGTTCAAAGAATATCCATAAATTATTTTTTTGTAATTAACAATTTAAAAATACAAAACCATCACATAGCCAACATTTAATTTGCATAAACAATAAATAAAAGTTGGAGAGGGAACTACAATTATCAATCAAAAGTCATATAATATATTTAAATTTTACATTTACCCATGAATGAAAAGTACTCTATTCTCTAATACCTATGACTTGACAATTCAATGACAATAATAAATTTGATTTTCTTTATCAATGTCTCTCCTTTCTTCTTTCCAAGACATGAGTTAACAATTTTTCAACCTAACTTAATTTTTCTTTCTTCTAATTCTTAAATATAAATGTGTTGCAACCGATTACACCAAACCGACTTAACCGACAAAAAATGATTCGATCGGTTCGATTTTTCTTATGCTCGGTTCGGTTGCAGTTTTGAATTTTTCTTCCATTATAAAATTGGTTCGGCTCCGATTTTGTGCAGTAATCGAGCCGAACCGAACCGCTTGTACCCATAATGTTATTAGACTCTTCAATTGAGCATACAACATAGTCGAACTTTGAGGTCATTGATCTCAGTATTTTTTTTATTGTCACCACTTGCTACATGCTTTCACCATGGATCTTCATCTTGTTTGCTATGATGAGTGTTTGAGCGAAGTATGAATCAATACTTTCACCCTCTTTCATATAAAGAATCTCAAACTGCTTTTGAAGAGCTTGGAGCTATGCTCTTTTGACTCTAGTGAAACCTTGGTATTTCTACTTCGTAGAATGACATGTGTTCTTGGAACAGTCTCTTGGATTGATTTCATAACAGTTCGATCAATGATTGAAATAAGTAATTCTTCATCTTAAAAGTCTTTTAGCTTCTGGTCTGCAATTGATTGTTGTTCTGCTTCAGTAATCTTCGCTCCTTTTGTCACAGAGATTCCATTCTCCACCAAGGTCCAATATTCATTTGATCGAAGACACTTTTCCATAAGCATGGACCAAATGATCGTAGCCATCAAACTTAGGAATTGCAAGTTGAATGGAATTGTTTTTAGTTGCCATACTTCGATTATATTTCAGCTCACCTTTTTCTTCTACGTAGATGTGATGTTAAATTATGTGTTTTTTGTCCAATCAATTACTTATCTCACTCTCATCATTAAACACAAAAATAACTAATTTCTATGATTATCATATTTTGTTTTGACATAGAAGAGAAAATTTTGTTCCCACCCGAATCCACCAAAAGTCTTCCATTCTTTATGGGGATGTTGGATGGGTAGTATGCATCTAAACTTGCAAAGATTATATCTTGTATTTGTACTTGGATCTAATTCAATTTTATATGATCTCGAGATTAAGATTGCATAGACATTGACGCGCCAGATTGCGAATTGGGTACTGCTCGCTACTTTACCAATTGATTGCTTCAATTTTGATTCACTCCACAAGATTTTGGGAGGAACGCCAATGTTGAATGTTTACTTTGCCCTATCTATTTTTTCTTAGATATAGGATGCGGATGTATGATCTTTACTTGCATTATTCTTGAATGCTTTTATTGTGGAGCTTCGCATTTCTCTAAATCTAAGACACTACTAGTCCATCTCTATTCTGCAGCACTGAAAGACTTAGAATGAGTTTAAACACAATTAAGAGATGTCTACAAATTAATATCACAAATAAATCTCGAACTTCGAACTTTAATGAAAGTATACATTCAAAGTCAAAGTCTTCAACCGAGTGTATCATCCTTTGAATATGTCTTCTTGTCTTGGTACCAAAATACTAATAGATTTTGAGTTATACAATGCTTCTATTAGATTTCCCTTTGTGTATTGTTCCTTTTGTGTTAAGCAAATATGATCAATCACCCTATTACTTCCACTATTTTGTCTTTTACATCAACACTTCTTTTAGATTTCACTCAACTCCATAAGCAAACATCAACTCTGAATCCAACCACGATCTACTATGCCGAGATTTAAAATTTTAATCAAAATCAAGGAGGCACTTAGATATCATATTTTAAGAATTAAGATTAAACAATGAAAAGCAGCTGAAAGGAAAATATTAAAAAAATTAATAAAATAAAATAAATAAATAGTACGGGGTAGAAAATTTGAACACGCCTATTTGTAAAACATTACACTACTTTTTTTTTTGAGATTACAACAATTGGGGATGGAGGATTCGAACCCGAGACCTCATAGTCCTCCGGTGTTCACTAATGTCGTTGAGCTACAACTCTTTTGGCTACATTACACCACTTTTAAGCCACATATTCTACCCAAGCATGAATACTTTTAATGGAGGTTAAGAAAAGTGTATTGTTATGGATCAAAAATAGTGTCACAAAGAACCAAAGCTTGGAGAAAGCAACATCCGCTTCACCGAAGAGTAGACGGCACCACCGATCCTTACGTGGGATCGGTGCCTTCCCCACTGTGGGGCTGACGGCACCACCGATTCTTATGAGGAATCGACAATCAACACACTGCAAAGTGGCCGTCGATCCTCGGCGCCAGATATTAACCACCTATTCCATATACGATGCCCATTTAATGAGCGGGTCAAAGAGAAGTTTCAAATCCTAAAAGAATCTCAATTAAGTGAGATGGCATAAATATTATTGATAAATATTAAAAATATAAGCGTGCTTATGATAGCCGACATACATAAGCTCATAACCGTTACACGATGAGAACGATATAAAACCCAAGGGTAAGCTCAGACCAAGGTAAGATATACAAAATCTTCTAACTCCTCTCTCTCTTTCCTCACCTTTTGACAGTTGTGTAACTTGAGTGCCGGTGAAGTAACACCGAGCGAAAATGTAAGGGCATAAAACAAGGATATGTCATAATCATGACTCAATAAACCTATTTTTGTCAACCCATAAAATAAGGCACCAGTTTGAAAGAAAACGTAATTGCATAACGGCTTTCAACTTTGAAATTGAAAATGGTCCTTTTAAACAAAATAACGTGAAATCAATAACCAATATATGAAAGCTACAGAACTTAATATAAATTCTAACTGTTGTAACATAATTCAGACTTTGCACTCTAACATCCTTCAACCATGAGCTTAAGTGTTGGGTTGGGTCATAATATCAGAGATAAAAGAAGGAAAAAAAAAAAAAACTACTATCTTCAGTGTTTTTTCAGTAGATTGATGATGGTTTCTTATGTTTTATCATGAACATACAGTATCCCAAATCAAATTCTTCGACTCGATAGTGAACGTAAGAAATGAAGGGTAAAAAGGATCTTGTAAGGACATTGTTTGACATTTAGTGTGATGTATGTATACGCAATGGGAAGCGAGTGAGCAGGATGGAAACAGAGATTGAGTTGTTAGTAAGGACAAGAGAAGCCACCCACTCGGATCAGCCTTGCGGCTTGTTCTCGAGCTTGTAGCTCATATTTCCTTTTCATTTAATTAAAGTGGGAACTGATATTCATTAAGTGGTCTTCAGATTCCAAAAACGGATTCACATACAAAAAGTAGAATTATAGGAACAAGTAGAGATGAAAGCAAATGATAATAGTACTACCTACCGCTTCATACACTCTCCTCTTGTTTTAATACTTTGAAGTCTTGCCTCTTATCATCTACTGATGATGTAGGCTTTTCTACTGCAGTCTCTTCCGTTGACTCGGGCTCTTTCTTCAGCTCGGACTCGAACTCCTTAGCCGCCTGCAATGTTATTAGAAACATAAATCCTATTATTAGGTAAAGCAGTTGAGTTTGTTTCGCAGATTATTCTTTCACAAATTGAGCAATTGAAGTTTCCCTCACACTTTACAACAATCAATTAAATTTTTTTTTTGAAAACGTGATAGTTTATCCTTGTTTCACTTGAACTTCCTCCAACTCTAACAAATGCTCTAACAGTGTATTTGGGATTGGTTTTAAGAGGTACTTTATTTATGAGCAGTTAGTAAAATTAGTAGTACTTTTGGCTTCACAGTTGAGCACATAGACCAGAAACAATCTACAGCAAAGTATTTTAAGGCGCTTTTCAATTGTTCTATAAGAACTTAAATTAGTCTCTAACATAATAATTTTTCTTTTCTTATTACGAGTAAAAAGTACTTTCAATTCATTGACCATGACAAACGTGCATTTGACACTTTACCTTTTGTATCTACAAATATTTGGGCAAGAATACAAGGAACACAAAAAAGAAAGTCCAAATCAAAAAGAGATAACCTAATAACAAGGAACTCTAATCTAGCAAAATAAGACTTCTAGGGCAATTAAAAAGAGACCACACCCCTCCTCCTTAGGTCTTTTACTCCTTAGGTCTGTTAAGAAAGAGAGAGAGAGAGAGAGAGAGAGAGAGAGAGGAGGACAAATGATCTACCTGCTCAGACCTTCCGAGGCCTAAAAACGACATTTTGGCTTACCGTTTACCAAATTGAATACCTATTCATTGCAACTAGCTCCATATCCATGTTTTCCACTTAAAGCCAAACCCTTTCTAAGCTAGGACAGTATCTAGAAAAATATAATCCACATAATCAAAGGTTTTCTCAAGATCCATTTTAAAGACTGCCCCTTCTTTATATTGACTATGCTAATAGCTTAATTAGCGATGAGAGCTTGATTTAATCGACCTGATGCGCTATCCAATTCCCTAGTGTTATCAACTTATAGCCACTAAAAATTCCTAGGCAATCTTCAATACAAGCCATTGAAATGAACTAAATTAAAAACTCATAAATCACTTTGCAACTCCTATTTCTTACATCAATCGAGAACCTAAAAGTATTATACTCAATTGAGAAAGAGAAAGCACAGAGTGGTTCAACTCACTCTTACCACTCATATTCGTCCTTCTCTGTCAAACTATCAACCTTGTTCCCAATACCACTCATTCTCTCTTTATAGATATAGGCTTCAATTTAAAAAAACATAACTAAAAAGAAAATAATATCCAAATGAAACCTAAATTATTGATTAAATTTCAACAAAAGTAATAAACAACACGATTTTCATCCATCAAATGTGGAAGAACAAATGAACAACAATTGTACAGACAGCCACATCAACACTAGACACAACAAAAAGAAGGGTCGCTCAACTTCTTTCATTGGAAGTTAAGTTTTTATGACGGATCATCATATGGAGAGAAGGTTCTTGCAAGGGATGTGATCGTATCAAGAGGGAAATGTGCAGTTATTCATTCTCCAAATTTTTGCAAAGCCCCAATCGTATAGTGAAACTGTTTTTGGAAGTCAACTGATCCTTGGTATCCAACAGTCAACAGAGATAGATTCTGGCTTGGAAGGCCTTAAGAAGCCGAAGATATTAGAAATGAAGTTATCAGCATATGGAGATATAAAAATCAAGCAATCTTTTTGTGGGGCTTTTCTAAAACAATTATGAGGTTATGAAGCAAATACTGATAGAGCGCTTTGCAAGATTTCTATTGTAGGGGAGACCTCTTGTTACTCCATTAATGAAAATCTAGACTTTTCCTACGAACAAATAGTGACACAAGTAAATTTTGGGATTCCCAACCCATTTGTCACAACACTAGCTTGTAAGAAATTAATGCCAATGTGACAGCTAATAGGCTCCCGGAAGTAATTGATGCACCCTTTCAATATCTTAGCGGCCTTTGTAATTGACAAGCAGATGAAGTACTATGAAAAGAAGGAAGAACTACAGTTAGGAAAAATTAAATTGAGAAACTAACTCCAAAAAGATCATGGTAGTGAACAAATATTTACGGGTTACCCTTATCTTGAAGAATTTTGAAAGATCCAAAAGATTCTTTTCCAACCACACCTCCCACATACAGGTTTTAGTGCAATTTCAAAACACATTTGCTTTCTGCTTAAAAGGATGGCTGATGAAGGGTTAGTGAAGGTTGAGAGTGATAGACACAAAGGACCTTCCCCTCAATGAACTCTTCAACACAAGGAACTAGAGGATTCTGACTGAAGGAACACAATTAAAGAACATGTGGGGGATACAAACAAAATTTTCACACTCGTATCAATATGGCGATTGACTCATAATTGTCATCTTATCACTTTTCGCACTAAATGCATATGATGTAAGACAGCTAACGACACGCCATTGACACTTCCAAGAACTTTTTTCTTTTCTTATCAGCATACATTAAAAAAAAAAAAAAAAAGGTGTTGAGTTCCCTCCTGCTTAAGTTCATTACTTTAACTCAGTCGCCAAGCCAGAAGTACAGAATCATAAACCGAAGTGATAATTGCTTTATCTTCATGCTCGGGATCGCTTTCGATAGAGCACTGTCTATAAGCAAAGCATTTCTCTATGAACACTTCCATAATGGGCACGAAATTAAGACGTCATCTAATACAAAACTATTGTTGTTTAAGACCCATCACAGAGTTGATAAGTTTTCCAATTACCCAAAAAGAACTTTGCATCAATTCAAATTCAAAAAACTTCTCCCAATTCCAATATCCCAATCAACAATCATCAAATACTAAATTCCCATATAATCATTAGAGAGTAACACATCCACAGCTCATACTATACTAACCAAATTCAGTGGGGGGAAAAACACTTCCAGATATCAAATCCCTAGAAATAAAGACAATTTCAGAGCAACCAAACAGACCCAATTGAAAGCGCACACACAAACATACCTGTTGGAAGCTCTTGACCGTTTTCCCAATACTCTTGCCGATTTCGGGTAGCTTCTTGGGGCCAAACACCAGAGCGGCAACGCCGGCAATTACAGCAAGTTCAGGAACTCCGAGACCAAACAGAGCGTTACAAGTGAGAGGCTTATGAGCTCTATTGGTGGTTACACGCAGTGGCGAAGAATGGGTATGGTGGAATTTGTTGAAGAAATCGGCGGTGCCATAGTTGGCGAAGAAGGCGGGTTTGGAGGAGGAAAATGGAGGCGGTCTGGGTATGGTGGAAGTAAAGGATAAAGTTGCAGATGAAATCGCCATGGTGGCCGCCGTTGAAGGGGGAAAATCTTGATTCTGAATCGAAATGTTTATCCGTTTGATGATGAATCGATGATTGTGATTTTGGGTTATTTATTTTGGATACTTATTTTGTTTGGATTGGTATTATCCAAAACTGGTTTCTTCCTTGTTGTGGTCTGAAGCGTAGAAGTTGGAACCGTGAAAATGGTTGAAAATTAAAGAGAAGAGATTCATTTGTATTGTCGTTAGAATCTAATCGTATTAATCATTAATTTATTTTTATTTTTCTTTATTTATCTCTTCACTTCTTTCTCTTCTTTCATTTTTTTTCTTGTTGTAGCCAAACATGGTCGTAGTATGTATGGAGTTAAACCTTAAAATCTACTTTCTTTCCTAGCATTTTAATTTTCACTTGAACCAAAGTGCTTTTAGGTAATTTCATGTATAATAATTATAGAAATTTCATAGCAAACTTTTTAAGATTTTTTTTTTTATATCGTTTAAGTAAAATGATCAAAATGCTCATGCTTAAAATCAAGAGAATTGATTGACTTCAATCAATTCACGTTATTAAAACACAAGGAGTCTTCAATCAATGTCAAGTCTTCAACCTACAAATAGTTTTCAATCAGTGTCATATAGTCTTCAGGATCCATCAATGCCACTAATAATCTTCAATCAGTGATAGTTTCTAATCAATACCAAAGATAAGAAGTGGGTTTGTTGAAATTCACCTGACGATATGATCTATTACACCCTCAAAAACTATGAGATAACAAACTATCAACAGAGCTAAAAACTAACAACTTAAAACCCAAGTTACCACGTTGCATAGCCTACCGATAACAACCAAGTCTTGCTACCTCAACCCTATAGAACTGTTAGAGTTAAAACCATAGCAAAGAATGAGTTTATACATACAAAATAACTAGTTTTTTATGTGGTAAACTACCAATCATTAGCGAAACTAGAATGTCACCTAGCAACTCCCAAATCTTAAATGAGAAGAGGGAAAACACGCGTGTTTCTAAAATTGAATATGAAACAACTAGTTCATAGTAATTGATATCTTACATTTGATAACCATTTATAGAACATCAAACTAACTAACATGGAAAATACGTACTCTAATCTAGAGTACACCTGTGTACTCAATAAGCTTTCTAATTAGAGCGATAAACACATCTGGACATATGTCTAAGAATACTTACTCGTGTGCTAATTGGAGCTAGTTAGAAACCACAAACTTTCGATTATCAGAGCGAGCACCCAAATTCAAACAGGTGAGAAGTGATCTAACTAATTATACGTCACTCTAAGAAAATACACCAATGGCCCTCACACTTGGAGAAAACCACTATAATGTTAGAGTTCGTATATTAGTATTTATATTAGACTTGTTAGGCCCATTAGACCCATTTAGTAATTTGGTTTAGGATGTAAACTCTATATAAAGATAATATCTATAATAATAAATTTATGATAGCTCTTTACGTCTTAATAAAGTTTACGTGGTATTAGAGCGTTAGGGTTTTTTGATATTCGAAATTAGAGTTTTTTAGTTCAGGGGTCATTAGAAAATCGTTGTTTCTGCCAGAATCTGTCAGAAGTCGTAGCCGCCACATCCATTAGAGTTTTTTGACACACCAAACCTTTTCTGAAAGCCCATTTTCCAATCTACAACATACTAAAAAATCAGGGCCAACAAATTAACGAGGATAGCACAGTCCTCAAAACAAAATTTTGATTGTCGCAACATTAAGCATGAAGTGAAGGCACATGCAGCCTCAGATCATAGTGATTTTGGTCAAGCTTTGTTTGCAACAATAAGCTTCCAATGACGTTTAAGCGCATTTATGATTTGAGCGATAAACAGACCCTTGTTATCTCGAATAGAGGTTTTTCCGTTCCGTTGCAATTAAGATGCACAACCAAATTGAATTGAAGAGTGGGGGCGTCCGATCTTCGTTTTGCAAGTTCTTGGATAGATTTTTCTCGTAATGATAAGCTTGTGGAGTTAGTTTTTCATTTTCAACCTCGGATTACCTCAGATTTGACGATTAGAGTTGTTTTTTGGTGCTTTTATGTTGCAAGTTTTTGTTAATATTTGTTTTTTCAAAATTGTGTTAACTATTTTGTCTTGTTTTAGCAAAAGAAAAGATAATGTAGAATCTAAATCCACAAATATTAAACCCATTTGATGGAAATCACGAAGTGCAAGTTGAACGACTCTAATTACCTTGATTTGAGTAGGACTATTACGTTCCACTTACTAGACAACGATATAAAGGATATTTTTAACAATATCTTCATAAAGATCCCATTAAGAAGAAAGCATGGGCTCAAAACGATGCTCGTTTGTACAATCAAGTTAAAAGGTTCTATCAAAGATTACGTAGTTGACTTGGTAAGTCATTGTAATAGTGTGAAAGAATTTATCAAGTTCTTGGAGTTTCCATAATTAGGTAAAGAGCAAGTGACGAAACTATATGATGTATGTACGTCATATTTTCATGATAAATAGATAGGTCAGTCATTGGTGGCATACTACATGAAACATAAAAAGAATAATGTTGAATTAAATTCTCTCACGCTTTTTTATGCTGATATTAAGGTTCAAAAGTCTCAAAGAGAGATGATGGGCGTTGCTAGTTTTCTTAAAGGTCTTTCCTCCGAGTATGTTATTGTAACGACCCGACCCAAACCGAGGTCATTCCTAGACTACTCAACCATGCAAGTTTAAAATATTCTTTAAAGAACAGAAATTCGAATAATAAATGCTACATTTATTACCAATAAAGATAGTCCAAAAACATGTAAAACGGGTACCCAATTATTAAAAATCCAAGTAAGAAAATCAGTAAAACGTAATATCTTGCACAAAAACAAATTCATAATAAAAGCATTAAAACAAGAAAGCAGTAAGAAAGGAATGTTCTAGACACACAACCCGAGTCCATAACGAGATCTAAAAGCTGTCTTGGGGATGTCCTCTTCCCTGATTCTCAACTGGTCAAACAATCGATCTTGGAGAATATTGATGCCCTCTGAAGCTGGTCAAATAAATCGTCAATCCTGGGCAACAAATACCTGTTCTTGACTATTACTTTAAGGGATTTAGTGATTCTTCGGCCAAGGTAAGGGAAATTTTTTTACAATAATCGCATGTTCTATAATTAAGTAAACGTACGTGTAGACTAACTCGGATTCAATTTAGAATTGTGAAATGTTTTGCTTGCCGGATTTTCCTGTACGGTTGTTTTCTGTTTACTTACGATATAATATATTCTATCTAGGCTGTTATAACGTACTCTTAAAACCACGAGCAGGTGATTCAGTTGAAGGCCCGAGAGTGGCATTCCCTAATAGGGTAGCTCCGGAAGTGTACTAAACTATCGTGTGAGACCCGGGAGTGGCATGTTCCTTCAGAATAGCCCCGGAGGCACCTTCATCACCCTTTAATGTCGAGACTGTATAAGACCTATGGGTCTTTGATACTGCATTTACTCATTTATCAATTGTTTCCCTAGTTTTATATAATATTTGTTTGGGCCGTTTCGGACCTGGTTAGGGATCCTTACTGAGTTTCATAACTCACCCCCTTTATTTTCTATGGGTTCTACAGGTACGCATGGGCTCTACCAGGATCGTTGATCGGAGAGGCTGGAAAGACCATGGACTCGGGTTGTGTGGTGTCTGTCTAGAACATTTCTTTCTTACTGCTTGCTCGTTTTAATGCTTTTATTATGAATTGGTTTATGCGCAAGATATTACGTTTTACTGATTTTCTTACTTGGATTTTTAATAATTGGGTACCCGTTTTACATGTTTTTGGACTATCTTTATTGGTAATAAATGTAGCATTTATTATTCAAATTTCTGTTCTTTAAAGAATATTTTAAACTTGCATGGTTAACTAGTCTATGAATTACCCCGGTTTGGGTCGGGTCGTTACAGCTATGACGAGGTCACAGATTTTTTCTGGAACTGAAATATCGACTTTGAATAATGAGTATATGAGGCTTGAATGTACAGAAGATAAAGTTTCAAATTCGCTAGGATTACAGGTGAACAGTGCTTTGGTTGTAGAAGAATCTCGTGTTTTAAAGGGTATAGATGCTAACATACCAAAGTCAAGTTGTCAATGACGTCATGATTTAGGGAATGATAAGAGACGTCAAGATTCAAGGGGTGAGGTTGTGTACTATTATTGACGAAAATAGGGACACGCGAAAAGGGATTGTAGGTAGTTATAATATCAAAATCAGAGATCCTAGAGAGCTTACTTTGCATCAAGTGATAATGCTTCTGCTTTTGAAACGAACGAGTTTAATAACTTTTTAGTGTCAATGAGTCATCGTAGTCATCCTCTACAAATCCTCCTACTACAACCCTAGCTGAGTTATGTAATAATCATTGTCTTCTTATTGGTTATCGACTCTATAGTTATTGCTTTTATGGCCGGTAATATAAGTTTGTTTTCTATTTCTTTATCGTCTACTTCATTTCGTGCTATCACTTTAGCAGATGGGTCTTCATCTTCTGTTCAGAGACTGACGCAATCATGCTTACCCCTACTCTATCTTCTGATCTGACCGACACCAAAAGTACCTGATTATTAATTTTTGTGTCTGTTCTATTTAGTGTTGGTCTGACCGACATCAATAGTTCAGATTGACACCAACTGGCCGACACCAAAAGTGACCGACACCGTATATCCGTGTTTTAAAAAAAATTGGATAGATCGTCACCTATTCCCTCTTTTGTAAGTGTCCTCACCTTTACAATGTGGGAGAATTGCCACAAGGTGAGTATCTCCAACCATATTTGATCCAGCTTAAAGGAGTGTTAGAGTTCGTATATTAGTATTTGTATTAGGCATGTTAGGCCTATTATGCCCACTTAATAATTAGGATTATGAATCGATTTTGAATGTAAACTCTACATAAAGACACTACCTCTAATAATAAATTCATGACAACTCTTTACATCTTAATAAAGTTTACATATAACATCACTCATACTTAGCGTCTTTTTTTTAGTACCATACTTAGTGTCTTTTGATAGTTATAATCACCCTACAACTGTGATTACCATAACCTGTGTACTTAGCAATACTCACTCTTAACTATATATTCCAACCCATCTTTTTCACTACTTGTTGAATATCAATCTCTCACTAATCATCGTACTAGTCACACAAGAACAACTCTTTATGTCTTAGTAAACTTCGTGCGCTGCTACGAAAATGATGACATTTTTAATTTGTATTTTATTAGAACGGAGAGAAAAAAAAGTTTCAAGATATTTACTTCAAATATAAAATTCTTTTCTCATTTTCCCCAAAATGATAAGAATAGGAGATGGAAGAGAAATACATTAACAATCAAGAAGTGAGGATTTTTTTTTTTTTTTTTTGAATCGAAGTGAGGAAAATTTTAATCAAACATAAATGACAAATTTTAAACGGTATTTAAAAATCTAGATTAAAATTGGACAAACAACAAAAGTTAGGACATGGTTGTCTACAACGATAAAAAAAGTGAGAATAAATAATAATCATGGAATGTCAACTCTAAGAATGAATCTCTTTCTCTTCCCATCGATTCTCATCATTCCAAACATAAGGGCTATTTGGAGGGGGATTTTGCAAGAGGAGTTAGTTTTAGTATTTAAACGAGGACTTATTTTGAGTAATTACGAATAATGATTGCAGTAATATTAGCTCGTTTGGATGTAGATTTATGTGGAATAGTTACAGCCAAAAGCTCGTTTGAATGTAAATTTCTATGAAGGAGTTATAGTAATAGCTCGTTTGGATGTAGTTTTTTATGAAGAAGGATCATGAAAGAGTGTCAGATCATGATGACGGCGAGGAGATCCTTTATGTCCTCAATTTTCTCTTTCGGCCGTTACATTAATAACTCGTTTGGATGTGAATTTTAGGAGACAAGTGGTAGGTAATAGCTCGTTTGGATGTGAATTTTTCGGAGGGATTGTGGATTTTTTTTATATTTGTACATTTTTTATATTAAAATTATGTTTCATTTCTACATATACCTCTCATTTTCATTAATATTTGTCACGCTGTCTATTCTAATTATTTTGTTTAAAAAGTTTTTTTGAATTCCAATTTATTTAAATTTTGTTAAAATTTCTAATTTGCAAATGCATTCAATTATGTAATATTTATCAATTGAATAATCATTATCAACTTATTAGGGTTGTTTCTTTGTTAGATTATTATTGGTTAAACATATTTTTTATCTTTTTTTTATATTAGTCATTGTATTTTCAATCGTCCTTAATCCAGGTAAATTAATTTTTCTAATAAATTTTAAGGTAACTTTAATCAAAATTGAATTTAATAATATCTCGTTATAAACAAAAACTTTGTTATTTTAAAGTTAAATTTAGAAATTTAATGTTTTTTAAAAAAATTTAATGCCACGTAACATTAAAATTTGTTATTATTATTATTATTATTGTCAATTTAAAGTTATAATAGTCATGTAATGATAAAAATAATGGGAGGGTAGTATCATAATTTTCATGTTAAGTGTTTTTAACAAAATCAACATATTTTCTATAAATTTTATAAATATGTTTACATTTTCCATTTGTTTGTATTAAAATCGGTTAAGATTATTAAATCTAATTCCATTAATATAAATTTCAAAATTTTAAAATTTTAAACTTTTTTATTGTATATAATGTTAACGGCAAAATCCATAATAATTTATGTTTGTTCAATAAAGAGATGAACGGTTGAATCTATGAATTTTTTGATTCATAGATACACATTAATGCCTTAAATTTTTTAAGGTTATATATATATAGATGATAAAAAATTATATATCTTAAACTTTTGTTTTATCTAATAAATTAATAAAATTATTAATCAAATATTAACTTATATCTAATTAATAGTGCACATAGGTGATTACAAAAAGTTAAAGAATGGTTTTGAAACGATGGTTTATTTGAGTAGTTGAAATGAAGAGTTATTAGACTGATTAGAAATGATTATTTATTTGAGTGATTACAAATGATGAATTATTTAAATAGTTACACCGACTTGTTTGGATATAGTTTTTATAAGAGGATTTGTATTTTTTTTTTCTAAATACCTCATAGGGATTAAAATTGAGATTGTATAACCAAAAAAAAAAAAAAAATATATATATATATATATATATATATTTATTTATTTATTTATTAGTGCACAAAATTTTCAGGCTGAAGGATTGGGAATCAAGTTGAAAATGCAGCTTGCCCCAAGACTGAGGTGCATCCACCACCTAAACAACACACAAAACTCTTCCCTTCAACTCAAACAAATACACGCCCAATTGATCACCAATGGCTTCAAATCTCCCTCTCCTTACGCTAAACTAATCGCCCATTTCTGCAACAACAATTCTTCCCCACAAGCTACAGCCTACGCCCATTCCATAGTCCACCACCACCACCACCTCCATCTTCCAAATCTCTTTCTCTTCAACACTCTCATCAGATGCGCTCCACCTCAACTTTCCATCTCCATTTTCGCCAACTGGGTCTCCGCCGCCCACCTCCAATTCGACCATTTCACTTTCGTTTTCGCACTCGGAGCCTGCGCGCGAGCCCCATCGCCGCCTACGTTGATCATCGGTAAGCAAATTCATAGTCTGATTTTCAAGCGCGGGGTTGTTTCTAACATTTGGGTGCGGACTACGATGATACATTTTTATGCGAGTAATAGAGATGTGGGTACTGCACGTAAGGTGTTTGATGAAATGTCTGTGACAAATAGCGTTACCTGGAATTCGATGATTGCTGGGTACTGCTCGCAAAGTGAAAGGGTTGCTAAGAAATATGCCCGAGATGCGTTGGAGTTGTTTAGGAGGATGTTAGTTGAATCGACAGATTCTGAGGTGAAACCAACGGATACTACAATGGTTTGCCTTCTTTCTGCTGCATCTCATCTGGGTGTGCTTGAAACCGGCGCTTGTGTTCATGCATATATTGAGAAGATAATTGATTCCCCTGAAAGTGATGTGTTTATTGGCACTGGTATTGTTGATATGTACTCAAAATGTGGGTGTCTTAGCAGTGCTTCATCAGTTTTTAAACAAATGAAGCAGAGGAACGTTTTGACATGGACGGCGATGGCGACGGGACTGGCCGTTCATGGAAGGGGTAAGGAAGCATTGGAGCTTTTGGATGCAATGGGAGTTCATGGTGTGAAGCCAAATGCAGTAACTTTCACTAGTCTGCTCTCTGCCTGCTGCCATGGAGGGCTTGTTGAAGAGGGCCTCCAATTGTTTCATGTCATGGAGAAGAAGTTTGGGGTTATGCCTCAAATGCAGCATTATGGCTGTATTGTGGATCTTCTTGGGCGTTCTGGGCACTTGAAAGAGGCATATGAGTTGATAATGGGGATGCCTATTGAACCTGATGATGTTTTATGGAGGATTTTGCTGAGTTCTTGTATGGTTCATGGTGATGTGGAGATGGGAGAGAAGGTGGGAAAGCTCCTTGTGAAGAGACAGGGAGAGCAGAGTTGTAATGAGTTGTGTGTTGGAAGTGAGGACTTTGTAGCTTTGTCAAATGTTTATGCTTCTGCAGAAAGGTGGAGAGATGTGGAGGCTGTAAGAGAGAAGATGAAGATCAAAGGGATTGAAAACAACGCTGGGGTTAGTTTAGTTCAAACTACTGGCGCTCTTGGCTTGGAGGCATTTTAGGTATTATAGAGTTAATCCCATTTTGATAAGTTGTTTTTAATGTGAGTTTTGTGCTTGGGGTGGCTCGGCGGTCGAAAACTTGGACTTTGAAGGTGTGCTCTCCTCAAGGTCTCAAGTTCGAGACTCAATATTAATTTGTAGACACCTCATGTGTCTTCATTTTTTCAATGTCTTCTGGTGCTGGCGTAAGGACGGTTGCGGTTACCCTAAGTATAGTGCAACGAAGCTTCGATTTCTTGATTCAAAAAAAAAAAAAAAAAAAGAAAGTTTTTGTTTTTCTGTCTTTAGAAAGTATCCTGTATTTATTAATATTTATTTTTGTTTTCTAATTTGGTCTCAAAATTGTTTCTAATCCTAGCCAGTTTTTGAAAACTGAAGAAAAAGTTCTTGAAAACATTTGTTTTTCCAGTTTTTTTAAGTTTAGCTAAGATTTCTGTCTTTAAAAAGTGAAAGCCTAAACCAAGAAAAATACATAGATATTATAAGCTTAATTTTAAAAAATAGAAAATAAAATTGTAATGGAAAGAAACTTGATGGACTTGTTATGATTTAGTGATGTTGAAAATAGTTCTTAGTGTTGGGCTATGTAGTCAAACTAACTTATATTTTCTAAATGTACTTGAAAACTTTTTCTAAAAAAATAAATATACTTGAAAACAATCTTAAAATCATGTTTCGGTAAAATACTTTGTTAGCATTTAGCAATTCTTCTGAAATGCTTATAAATCGCAAACTTACTATTCAGTTGGCAAGCTGTTCACTGAAAGAATACAACATGATTGATTTCATACAATTGAAACGAAGAACAACACGGTTATTGCCGATCTTCCTTTCCTGATGGTGATGGATCACAGGCACCTGAACTCCCCCAGATGCGCTTTTGAAGGTGCTCCAAACTCGCCACTGGACACAAAGAAGCTATTCTTGCCGTCTTTCTCCCCAACAAGGTTGCCGTTGCGGGAGAGTTCTTCTGGATATTTGCAGAAGAAATGTTGGTAATATGATTGTTTGGTGCATGTGATTCTGTTGATATCTCCGAGGGGCTTCTATCAAAGGATTTCAGGCTCATTGAGGATACTTCCGACATGGCATGGGACATCTTTTTCGAACCTGTAATTTGCCTTACCATTTCCTCAGCCATCTGTACCTGGAATCGTCATTGTCGTATCAAGAGGAGAACCAAAGAAGATCAAGCTTTATATTGCTCTCAAATACGCTGCACATCAAATCTGTTACTTTACCTTTGTTTTCAAAGTTTCAAGGTCAGCTTTCAAAACTCTATTGTTAACAGCTGCTTCATTGTACTTTTGGCTTATATCACTAAAACGTTTCATCAGTTCCGAATTTTCAACTCTTAATTCAGCAACCTATCAAAAATAAACCATGTCTAATTGAATCGACTCTGTAACTGATAGTTAGCAATAAAAACTATATGTAGAGATATATGTGATAAGTTATAAGTTGACCTGTGTCTCAAGCTCAGTCAAATGTGCTTGCTTTCTCTTTCTTGAGCGTCTAGCTGATTCTCTATTAGAAAGCATTCTGATGAAAATGACTTTGTTAATATCCACGTAGCAATTTTTTTCGAAAGATGTTATGTTAAATTACAAATTTATTATTGATATGCATATCGAGTTATGTTTATTTGGTCTCTAAACTCTCATAATTGAATATTTTTCACTATGCTTAAAGCTGTAAGCTTTGAATATTTTTTTTTGAGATTATAACAATTAGGAGCGAAAGATTCTAGCCCGTGACCTCATGTCTTTAGGTACACAGATGCCGCTGAGCTAGTGCTCTTTTGAATATGATTTTGCATAGTTCTTGCTAACAATGTGAAATAATGATATACATGACATGTTTATTGGATAAGTTGGCTACTTAAGCAAAATGTTTGAATATTATAAAAACAAATTACATAATCACAATTCATTGTTCACCCATGTTAGAGGCTAAACGGATACGACGATCAAAGTTTAGGGACCCAAATTACAACATGAGTATAATATTCTTCGAAAATGTAGTATGCCAAAATGTTGTAATTCTTACCTGCGGACACGTTTAGCATCTGCAGGATTTATTTTGTCGATTGCTTCGTCATCTTCAACGATGTCTTCTTCATCAGTCTGCTCTATGGATGACGATACAGTGGCCGAGCTGACAAGAATCCCGGCCTTTGTTTGCATGCAAGGTGAGCTAGACATTCCTAATTATGGTTCATTGATGTCATTAATCTTGTTAGCAAGAACTATGTTCAAAAAGTTGATTTTACTGCTCTAAACTATCTTCCACTTCTAAAATACTAATATGTTATGAGTTCTTTCAGTTTTTTTTTTCTTATTACTTTCATACTACTATTAAACACTATTAACCAAGTCATCTTACAATTTTCTATTAAGATTACCTAAAATATGGTTTAAATTTAGTTTGGTTTCGCCAACAAGGATAGTACACCCAATGACCAAGAGTCACGAGTTTGATTTATTCTTCCTGCTCCTAATTGTGTTAACTCAATACAAAAAAAAAAAAACCGTCTTTTTTTCTTCTAAATTTTCAATTTTATTTCTTTTCAGTTTTTGATGAACCTTAAAAAAAAAATTATAATTTTGGTCTATGTATTATTTTACCATCTAATTTCAATTATCCAATTCTATGTGTGCGCTTTAAATGCATGTTAATATGTTAGAGACATATTCTTGAAGTCACATTATCATTAAAAATGAAAAACAATGATCAACACAAAATTGCTATTTTTGAAGAAAAATAAATCAATAACTAAAATAGACATTTAGAAGTACTCAGAAAAAACAAAAACGCACTTAGTAACTCAAGTGGGACAAATTTTAAGTTTAATGATCAAAATAAATATTTTGATAATTTAGGTCTTATCTTTATGGGATGTTTGGATTTGGGGAGAGGAGAAAAAAAAAGGGTTGAATTCCTTGTTTATTTTAAGTACATCACAATCTTTCATCAACCTCTTGTTTTCAAACGTCAAATGAAATTTTATATATCAAATTTCATCTATTTTAAATATCTTCTCTCATAAACATAAATTTCAAAAAAAGTTTTTTCAACCTCTCCTCTGAAAAACTAATCTCCAAACAAATATTTTATTATCTTCAAATCGCTCTATTACCTATTCTTCCTCTCCTCTTATCAATTTTAAAATCCAAACATCCCTAAGTCAACGAAAATTGAATTTTAACTTTATCATTTAATATGTTGAAGAATTAGAGGATTGAATTTCCATTCTTAGAACAAAAAACAAAAAAATAAAATAAAATAAAATAAAGCATTTCAAACCTATTGAATGTGGGTGAGATGGGAAGTGTGAGACTTTGGCCCGTAATTCATTCTGAACTGAAAAGGAATATGAATCAGGAACTTTCGCATCAGGCACCTATTTCACATAAATCAGCAAAATTATGAACTCGTTTCTAACCCTGTTATTATGATTTGAACTCGTAACTCCATATGTGTGTGTGTGGATTGTGTATCTAAACCTTTTTTTATTGGATTTATTTTACATGTTCCCTATTTTCTTAAGTTTGAAATTTATGAGCAGCTTTATAGTTTATTTGAAATTTGAGAAGCATTATAAAGAAAATAAGAAGCAAAAAAAAAAAAAACTTAATTTTCAAATTTTTTTCCCTCTATTACGGTTCTTGATAACTTTGTTTTTTTTTTTTTTTTTTTGGTAAGAAATAACAAGGAAATGTGTTTGATACATACTTTGTATTCAAAAAATTAAGAATGTATAATTAGTCATATTTTTAAATGAATTTTGATATGATATTTTAAAATTAATTTTGTTAGTTTTTTTACTATTTTTAAACCTATATTTTTAAAGCCAACCAGAGCTTAAGTTAGCTCAGTGGCAATATCGTATGTCAAATTTGATGGTTAATTGGTCAAGGATTCGATTCCCAGTCTAGCCTTCCAAGTAAGAAAAAAAGAATTTTAATATTTTTCTAATTTATGATAGAAATTTATTGCTGCGATGAGAAACCAAAGAAATCTAGTATAATTTTTAATTTGAAAATGAAATAGTTACAAACTAGTTTTTTTTTTTTTTTTTTCACTTAATATTATTATTATTATTATTATTATTATTATTATTATTATTACTTTTTGAAATTACAACAATGTTTGGCAGGATTCGAATTAGTGCACTTTTGACTTATTTATTTTTGTATTTTTGTTTCCTACAAAAAAGGTAAAATAGAAACAAGATGATTTTAGTTTTATTTTTATTTTTTAGAGGCTAAAATGTAGATGAATTTTTTTAATTCAAATTTCATCTAACTCTAAATTTGTAGAATAAATTTAAAATATATTTTTCTTAAGGCATTCAAAGTTATTATTTAAATTTAATTAATATTTATTATATATTTTTCAGTTAATAATTTGAAAAGATACTTTTCTTTTATCCATGTTATAACAACATTTCATTTTTCACTTAATTTATCCCAAAACGTTGCTAGATGTTTTAATTTTTATTTAAACTTCCAACCTATTATCCCAAAAATCAAGTTTTATAAGACAAAACTCCAATTTTTTTGGACAAAATCCAATTTTTAATAATTCCCTAGAATTAAAATCAACCATAATATTCTTTTTTTTCTCTAAAATATAAAATATCATGTCTTGTTCGATTCAAACAAAAAGCTAAATTTAAATATTTAAATCTTTGAACGAACAAAAAAAAATATATACTAAACTTTTAAATTTTCAATTTTGTGTCTACTAAGTTTATGAATTTAAAATGTCTAACATGTTCTTAACTTTCAATTTTTACTATTCTATCTTTGATGAGTTGAAATAATAATAATGATTACAAAATTAACAAAATAATAATAATAATAATCGCGCTCGACATTAAAAATGCACTTGCATTTATTCAATCTTTATTTAGAGTTCTCCTATCTCTAATGTCCTAACTACAAAAAAAAAAAAAAAAAAAAAAGAAAATTACTGAATAAAATTTAAAACTAATTAAATTTTAAGGCATGGAGACCATAATTCAACATTTTGAAAACCTCCTGAAACACTTTTTCTCAAGTTTAGAGATCAAAGATACAAAATTTAGGTAAAACTGTATAATTACACATAAAAAAGTTAAATTATATATATATTTTTAGATATTAAATAACATATTTAGATTCTAATTTACAAGATAAAAAAAAAAAACCCAACAATCTTTAAGATAATGAAGTTGATTAGCAAAAAATTGATAGACTGAGTCATAATTTTGTTTGCCTAAAGAAGGAAAAAAAAAGGTTGGAAAATTAAGGGTAGAAAATCTTACTCGACACAGGGCAACGGCGGCACAGGCCAAATTGAGCTTGCTTTTAAGAAAGGCCTGATACTCACCGGAGTCCGGCGGCGGAGGCGGAGAAGTCGATGAATCCGATGCGGCGGAGGCAGCTTCCTGAAGAAACCGACGGAACCACCGCTCCGATGCCGTGATCCGGTTCAATTTTGACGATTCTTCCGCCCCTGAAGCCACTGCTCGCTGCGGCGGCGACGACGACCAAAACCGATCAGAGATTTTGTCGACGGAGATTACTCGATCCATTGATCTCTAATTCTTTCGGCTCACGTTTTTTATTCTTGGTTTTCTCTGCTTGACATTTCGTTTGCAATTTTGTGATTTTATCCTCTTTTATTTTAGTATTATTATTGTTTTTTTTATAACATATTAAATGCTATGGATTAATACTATTTAGTGACATTAGTTGACATCAATTTGAGTCATGGATTGAAACTTATCACTCGTGCAAAATAAAGTCAACTTAGTATATTAATTAAGTTAATTGGTGACAATAATTGAAATTAATTGATGATTGGTATGGAAGATATAATTAGTGATAATCATTAATACTATTTAGTGACATTAGTGTGTACGCCATGTTTATGTAAATTTGAAAAGTATAGGTTTACACCAAGTTTTCCTGATCTATGTTCATCTACGTATACCTGCCTAAGAAGAATGACGTCTGTTGATGCCGAAAATTGGTCAACGGTCTATCCACAGTACTATTTGTTTAGTAGAGGACGAAAGGCCTGCAAAACA
>JBBMEG010000009.1:1003389-1084324 GCA_037832605.1 Cyclanthera cordifolia | reverse complement strand
AATACAAATGTTTATTGTTCGTGTGACTTTTTGATCAAAGGAACAAACCAAACTAAACTCTAAATTTAGAAGTGAAAAAAAAAAAAAAAAAAAAAAAAAAAAAATATATATATATATATATATATTTTTTTTTTTTTTGAAAAAGTGAACAAAATAATAAAGAAAATTGGCTTTGGACATCAAATTTTGGCCTCACTATTTTAATTATAGTAATTTTTATAAAACATTTTATACATGGCAAAGTTCTTCCATTTTTATTGTTTTCAATCAATCTTAATGAATTATTTTTAATCATCTTAAGCCATCTATTTTGTGTATTAGTTGAAGTCATGTTTTTAAGTCAAATTAAGTCATTCATTTAACTTGATTGATTTTTTTTTTTTTGCTATATTTGAATTCTTTTTCCCTTAAATTTTGAAATGTAAATTTTGCTCTCTCTCTCTCTCTGTTTTTTTTTTTTGTTATTCATGAAAAATACTCAATAAAATAAACCAAAAAAAAAAACACCTTAACATTTTTAATAAATACTTTAATCTTATCAAATCTAGCATAATGCAACATGACCCAAAAAAAAACCCATAGATTACAATACTTTCAAAAGTCTAAATTAAATCTCGATCAAAGAAAACTACTCGAATGAAATTTCGGATACCCATCTTCAAAATATCAACAAAGCCATTTCAATTGATCAATGCTCAAGCCAAGGAGTATGGGAAGAATCGTATGGATATTCTGAAATTTCATCATAAATGTTCGACTCAATCCTCGACTATTTTAACCGAACATGTTTGATCTTATAATATTTGACTATTTGGGTTAACTCCATTTCTTCTTTTGATGACTTGTTTGCCTCTAAAAAGGTTCATTTCACTAACCACCTCACAATCCTCCATTAAAAATGCCCTTTTCAACCCAAAATTCAATTTCATTACATTCTTTCTCACTTCCCCTCAACATTTTGTGGGTGAAATCCGTACATGCTCAGATTATCATCACCAAATCTTTATCTACTGACCATTTTTTGGCTGCAAAGCTTGTTGCAGCATACTCTGGTTTGGGTTGTATGGAAAATGCACACAAACTGTTTGATGAAATTCCTCAACCAAAAACTGTTCTTTGCAATGCCATGGTTAATGGGTATCTTCAATATGGGCATTATACTGAAAGTATTGAGTTGTTTAAATTGATGGGTAGATGTGATTTTGAGTTAGATAACTACATGTAATTTTGCTCTTAAGGCATGTACTTTCTTAATGGATTATGAAATGGGGATGAATGTGATTAAGTTAGCTGTGTGTAAAGGGTGGGATAGAGGTCGGTTTTAGGAAGTTCGATTTTGAATTTCGTAGCTAGAACTGGTGATATTATGTGTGCACAAAGATTTTTTGATCAGATGGTTGAGAAAGACGTTGTTTGTTGGAATTTGATGATTTGTGGCTTTGTCCAAGAAGGTTTGTTTAGTGAAGGTTTTAGGTTTTTTCTTGATATGCTTTATAATAAAATTTGTGCCTAGTGTTGCGACTATGACAAGCTTGATTCAATCATGTGTTGAGACCAAGAATTTATAGCTTGGAAAATGTATTCATGGCTATGTTCTTGGATTTGGCATGAGTAGTGATACAAGGGTGTTAACTTCATTGACCGATATGCATTGTAAAACAGGCGATGTTGAAAGTGCGGAATGGATTTTCCATACGATGCCCTCGAGGAGTTTGGTCTCATGGAATGCTATGATTTCGGGTTACGTTCAAAATGGTTTGGTTTTCGAAACATTACTTCTCTTTCAGATGTTGGTTTCTAGTGATGGAGGTTTTGATTCGGGTACGGTTGTTGGCCTCATTCAGGTTTGTTCTCACATGGCTGATTTGGATGGCGGGAAAATTCTTCACGGATGCATTTATCGAAGAGGGCTTGAGTTAAATTTAGTTCTGTCTACTGCAATTGTCGATCTATAAGCTAAATGCGATCGCTTGTCTATGCATCTTCTGTTTTTGAAAGAAATAAGAATCTGATTTCATGGATTGCCATGTTTGTGGGATTGAAATGGGCATGCCAGAGATGCTATAAGGTTATTCAATCAGATGCAAAATGAGAGAGTTTCTTTCAATTCTCTCACCTTAGTTAGTTTAGTTCATTGTTGTTCGCTACTCGGCTCGTTGCATGAAGGCAGATGTGTGCACGCTATCTTAATTTGCTTTGGTTTTGTCTCCGAAGTTGTTGTTGCGACTGCGCTCATTGATATGTATGCAAAATGCGACAAAATCGACTTGGCTGAGAAGGTGTTCGGGTATGGTTTCACACCCAAGGATGTGATTTTGTATAACTCCATGATTTCGGGCTATGGAACTCATGGTCTCGAGCGTAAAGCATTGCACGTCTACCATCGTATGAATCAAGATCAAGAGGGACTCCGAAAGCACCTTTGTTTCTCTGCTATCTGCTTATAGCCATTCAGGCTTAGTGGAAGAAGGAATCTCTCTGTTTCATAATATGAAGAATGACCATAACGTAGCACCTACTGATAAACTTTGCGCTTGTTTCGTAGATCTTCTAAGTCAAGCAGGTCGCTTGCAGCAAGCCGATGAATTTATAAACCGAATGCCTTTCGAACCCACCAGTGGCATACTTGCAACTCTACTGAATGGATGTTTGATGCACAATGACATTGAACTGGGCGTTAAAGTTGCTGACAGAATACTCTCCTTGAATTCTAGAAATCCCAGCATCTACATTACCTTGTCGAATATATACGTCGAAGCGAGACAATGGGATTCGGTAAAGTATATCCGAGGACTCATGACCGAGCAGGAACTTAAGAAGATTTCGGGATATAGCTCAATTGAAGTAAATCTTTAGTCTTTAAGTTTTGTGCAAGGGGGAGAATTTAGTTCATTTGTTGTGTCATATTTTGTTAAAATAAATTCCTTTTAAAATTTTTTTTTTGGTATCAATATGTCAAACAAAATGGTATATTAGATTCTGTTCTGTGAGAGTTTAAGCTTATAAATACTTATTATTAATGTTACTGTTTTATCTTATTAATTTATTATCTATCTTTGAACATTAATAAAATCTTTGGGGGTGAGAGACGCTTGAACTCTCAACCTCAGGATTACTCTTATAGCTATGAGACCTATGCGCTGGCCAACTACACCATCACCTCTCGGTGTTTATGACGTAACTTTTAAAATAATCGCATGTTTCTAAATGACAATGCTGTTTGTTTAACACCTCAATAAATTTCTGAAAAGGAAAACTATGACAGAATAATATCTATTCTAAACATGGAAGAATAATATCTATTCTAAATATGGAAAAGATATAATTTGAATAAAAAAATAGAATGAATACCGTAAAGGTTGGGGACCTTTCTTATTATGTGAGGATTTAATAAAATTGGGGTAAGAGAGGCTCGAACTCTTGACCACAAGATTACACGTAAGCTGTGAGACCTACGCGCTAGCCAACTTCAACACCACCCCTTAGTTTACTTATCTAAAAAGAATAATTATTAGATCTATGCTTTTGTTGATTTAGTCACCTCTATATTTAGTAAATTGGATGTAAATGTTTCTCATTTTTATCTTCCTCTTAGGCCTAATATTTAGTTAAAGATTTAAAAAAATTGGGGTGAGAGAGGCTCGAACTCTCGACCTCAGGATTACTCTTAAGCTATGAGACCTACGCGCTAGCCTACTGCGCCACCACCCCTTGGTTTACTCACCTAAAACGAATAAGTACTAGATCTATGCGTTTGTTGGTTTATTTACTCTAATATTTACTAAATTTGATGTAAATGTTTTCTCATTTTTATCTGCCTCTTAAGGATTTCCCCTATTTGCTACTTTGTTATCTGTGCAAATTATAAATTTGGTTCGTAATATAGTTCACTCCCTATAATTTAAAAGTTAAAACTTAATCTTATGTATATATATTTTTTTGAAAAAAATAGAATTGAGTTATTATAGTTTTAAACACTAAAATATTTAGTTTTTATTATTTGATAAAACCTAAAGTTCTTAAATATACGAAAGTTCAATATTAAGGCGTATCTATCAAAGCTTACTATAACTCAGTACGTAACTATCCATTTCTATTTGGGTTGCTCTGTTTTTTTATTCTTCTGTATAGATCGAGTCCTTTCTTGTTTTCCTTTTTGGTGTCTGCTAATTCCCTCGTTCTGATTTGCACTGTTGTTTTGCTTGGAACCCTTTTGAGTTTTGGACAACCCAACATACACGAGAAGAATGTTTCGTGTGATGAACATATGGTTCAAGTTGATGATTCTGTCAAGTGGGAGTTGCCATGAAAGATGAAATAGATTATCTTATGAAGAATCAAACATTACAACTAGCTGAGTTACCTAGAGGTAATTAAGAAAGCTTTACAATGTTCACATGAGCTTTCGACAAATAAGATAAATGCGAGACACGTGTAAATTAGAAATGTATAGTTTTATTGATTTAAATAGGTGTGAATGTTGAGTACAATCTCTAATGTGTTCCTCTTATTCTTTCTTTGTTATATACAAATATTTCGAGGGCTTTGGTTTGGGGACCACCAGATACTTTCAACAACTTGCAAAAAAAATTTATGTTTTTTTTATAAAAAAAAAAAAAAAGTAGATGACAAAAAAGAAATTTAATAGAAGTGGTTATATAAAGACTAAATCTTAGCTTAAAGAGGGTTTGAAACACATTCTGAAAGCCAACTATTGACTCTATTCCGTTCATCTTGGTAGAATCCGATTCTTGTAATCTTATTAACATTATTAATGGGGTTTCCCAAGATTCTTCTGGTCTCAACATTGTTGTTGAGGACGTGCTTGATCTTATTCCTCGTTTTGAGGGGATTGAATGTTCTTTTTGCAAAAACATTGCGACTCTATTTAAAAAAAGTGGGGTGAGAGAGGCTCGAACTCTCGACCTCAGGATCACTCTTAAGCTATGAGACCTACGCGCTAGCCAACTGCGCCACCACCCCTTGATTTACTCACCCAAAAAGAATAATTATTAGACCTATACTTTTGTTGCTTTAGTTACTCTAATATTTAGTGAATTTGAGGAAGATATAGCTTAGTCTCTATAATTTAAAAGTTAAATTTTAAGTTTATATATATATATATATTAAAAATATAATTTAGTTCTTATTATTTGATAAAATTTAAAGTTCTTAAATACACGAAAGTATAAAATTAAGGCGTAAATGATGGCTGTTTTTTTTGTTCAACGAGCTTACTCACAATTTCATCAATAACACAAGAATAATTAAATTGCAAATACTTGATTCATTAAAATTTAGTAATAACTATAGCAATTTTTTAGTTTTTATTTTTTATTTTTTGAAATTGAGAGAGAAAACCACAATCTTATATAAAAGATTTTACATTCAAATAATATGGGTAGTCATTAATCAATTTTCAAAATCTAAACTATTATAGCAGAGTTGAATTGGATTTCAACCAAATTAATAGGGGAACAACCCTTTTGATAATTTTTAAAATTTTATCAAGTCATGTTAATTAAATTATAATTTTTAAAAAGGATAGAAATCAAATCATAACTTTCTTTAAAATTAGGGCCAAAACTTAAAAAAAAAAATTAATACAAACAGGGGAAGGGAGACTATAAACTCAACATAAAAAGATACAACCGGATGAAAATCAAATACTGAGTTTTAAGATTAAATCTATAATAAAACGTTGAATTAAATTATTAACAAATAGTGAAATCGAGTCCCTGAAGAGTGTCACAATTGATTGAACGCTTGGGTGTGGAGGTATGCACTAGTAAAAATAACCAAACCAATTGCCCCCACCATTTCCATTAACTCCCAATTTAAATTCATGACATTTGAAAACTATTTGCTTTTCATCAATGCTTTTTCACTCCTTCTTCATTCTCTCTCTAGTGATAGAAACTTGGACCAAATTGTCAAATCTCCGTTTTATATAAATAGATCCACTTGCAGAGTTATTGTTGACTTTGATTTACACTTCAAGCTTACGCGTGAGGATCAAGTGTTCGTTGCAGAGCAACCAGATTGATTCCATTTGCAATGTATAAAATCAATCAAAACATGGTTTTGTATCATCCAGATACCATAACCCATTCGCAGCTCGATTTCGAATCGCCCATTGTTTTTATTTTGAGGTATCAAATCCGCTTTTTTCTCTTGCTCGCTCTGTACTTTTCTTTTTTTTTTTGTAATTTGATTTTTATGCAGTTTTGAATGAAGCTTTTATGTGAATTACTTCTAATTAACAAGAATTAGAATTCGACGCTATGATTAGATTTGGGTGCAATTCCTCTTAGTGTTTTTTGGATATATATATATATATATATATATATTTGGGTTTGTTGAGCGTTGTTTTTGCACTAGGCAACTAACACCGCCATGGGAGAAGGAGGAGGAGATTGCGACTTTAGAGAGATGAAAATGGCGGAGGAAGGACCAGAACTTGGTCGTGACGAGATTGTAATTGAGGAACACCAAGTGTTCGATGAAATGTCTGTTAGAGTTCGACAGTTTTATTTTGTGAAAGTCTTGGCGCTTGAAAACTCAAACATAGATGCCATGATCCAGGCTGAAAAGACGATTAAAAAGATGGATAGAGAACAAATTCTGATTGCCCAGAAGATAAGGGATAGACAGGTATGTGAAAAAGAATTAAAACATTACAACATTTTAATGAACTCTTTTGATATTGGCGCTGCTGAATATTGTGAGCTTTTTTTGATTTATAACAATGGAGGATTGAAGTCTTCTTTTATTAGAAAAATCAGTTTGTTTTTTCTTATATCTAAATGTTGTTAGTTATTAGATAGTGTGGACATCTATTTCAAAACTAATTGGCGAGGCGATGAGAAGAGTAGTCTACCCTTTTTCAACGTGAGATCATTAGCATGCTTCCTCAAGATGGTGTATCTTTTGAGTTTCACCAATCTTAAATCAGATCCAAATTTTTACGGTTGAATTATGTAAATTACCAATTAACCTAAAAGCTTAAGCTGATAGGTTAGGGTAAATTTAATTATGACAACTAGCACTTCCCTCACTTGTGGGTCTTAGAAAGTTGATAAATGCTCTACAAGTGTAATTCAATACGACCTGACATGGACTCGAATTCAGGACCTTTGCTCTGATACCATGTTGAATTACGTAAATCACCAATCAGCCTAAAAGTTTAAGCTGATAGATTAGGGTAAATTTAATTATGTCAACTAATCAGATCGAATATTCGTTTTAGCTTAATAGGCTTTAATACCATATTAGATAGTGTGGACATCCATCTCAAAACCAATCGGTGATGAGAGGAGTAACCCATCTATCTTATAAATGTTTGAAAGACTCTTTACTTTTCCAATGTGGGATCATTAACATTGGTTTAGACAGTTTGTCTTGTGAGAATAGTCGAGGTGTGAATAAACTAGCCCAGACATTCTCAAAGAAGATAATGGTATGTAACACACTGTATTATAAATTTTCATTGTAGATAGACCAAGGTAGGGTGAGCGCCAATTTGAACGAGCTACGACGCTATGATTACAATCACTTCTACATAGACTGGGGCGACTATCGAACTCATGACCTTCGTCTATACCTAAACAAACTGAATTCTACAAGCAATGTATGTAGTAAAGGGAAACCATCAAACTCATGCTTGTCAAGCGGGAAAGTCGATAAGCAAGTAAGATTAAATCAACATTCCTCTGTATTTCATTTTGACTCGTTAGAATTTCTCAATCTTCTTCATCGATCTTACGCATTGTACTTATCAAACTCATAACCAGAAACTGTCTTCCTTGATGCTACATGGGTGTAAAAACATGTCTGATGAGAGAAAGCTGTTAAGGGAGGTTAATGGAAGACAAGACAAAGACGACAACTCCACAGTCGACGAGGTCAATTCTTTTTTAATATCGAACATTAAACATCTTAGTATATGATGTTTATTATTTGATGATTTATCATCTCTTTTAATTTTCTATGTTCTACCAACAGATTGAGCTGTCGATTAATCGTCCTCGCTATTGTTTTAATCAAGTTGATATCCAAATGGCTTATGTACTTGGTGGGAAGGAAGCTATTCGTGATCTCGAACTCGAGGGAAAGTTCTGGACCTCATCGATCTTAAAAAAGGCCATTCAAGAAGAAGTACGTAAGACAGGACTATGATTGATTGAACTGTATAATTTGAAACTAAAATGTATCTTACCAAGGTCTTTGGACGTGGAATTGTTAGTGATTATAAATTAGAAGCTATTTTGAGTGATTAGAAATTTGAGTTTTAGGAATAATTCGCTTGGATGTGATTATTTGTAGAGGAGTTGTCGTTAATAACTCGTTTGAATAATGATTTTTGTAGGGAAGTTGAAGAAAACAACTCGTTTGGATATAGTTAGAAATAAGTGATTATTTTGAAAGGTTAAAAATGAATGATTAAACATGAGTGGTTAGAACTGTGTGATTAAAAATTAGTGATTATATTTTAGTGAGTTGAAATGAGTTATTATTTTGAGTGTTTACAATAACTTGTTTGGATGTGCATGTTTGAAGTTGTAAAAGCTCATTTGTAGTAGCTCGTTAATAACACGAAACAAACCCTCCTTAATGTTTCTTTTTGTACATCAAAAGCTGCAGGAAATCTACGATGGTGTAGAGGAAGCGAGGAGAAGACAGGCAAGATTAAAGGCCAGAATTAAGAAGACAGAGAAAGAACTAGAGAAGGTAGAAAAGGATATAAGTTTTCTACAGAAAAACTTGATATATATCAATCGCAGAAAGGCTGAAGCATATGACACTGTTCTTAAACTGAAGAAACAATATGGAGAACAGGTATTTATGTGTGTATATATATATACTGCTAACTAGTTATCATTAAACAGAATATTTTTATTCCGATCCCCCTTTGTACTAAAAAAATAAAAGTTCAGTAGTTATTGATTTATACGTCTTCATTGACAAAGTTTGAACAGAAATAAGAATTTCGTTCCCATGATTTGGAGAAAGATAAATTTAGTCTGTATGAGGAGACAAATTATTATTATTATTGAGTTCAAAGGGGGATTGAGAGACACTAACCATAGATTTCGTGGTTTTTAATACGACCTTAATGCTACCTGAGCTATGTTCGCTTGACAATTAGATAAAATTTAGTCAAACTATAGTTCAATCTCTATGATTTGATAAAATCTAAAAATTAATTTGTAATTGTTCGTAGTTGATTACGAATTAAGTATGTGGAGGTAACTATTCACGTGTAAATGATGATATTTTTATACATTTAGGTACTTGACTCACACCGTAATTATTGACATATTAATAACTAATTTTTGCGTATTTGACTCGTCAACGATTACGAATGATAATAACTACTTTTTAGGTTTTACCGAAGCATGAGAACTCAATTCCAATTCTTAAAACCGTAGACTAAATTTTATTTTTTTTCTTCCAAACATTAGCATTACATTCTCGTTTTTGAACGCTAAATTTCTAACTTTCTTCGACCAATAAAGACCAAATTTATAATTTATCGTTTATTTGTTTTGAATGCTAGTCTTGATCTGTGGCACTGATATATTTTTATGTGTTTAGAATGCTTCCCACTATCAGTATCGCTCCCTCATGAAGAAAGTTGAAGTACTTGCTAAAAATAAAGAAATTGCAGCACTTGAAGAATTATCTCAAGAACAGGTTAATCTCATTGCCCTATTTTTGTGTGGTTGTTCTTATTTGTGCTATTCAAATTAGGAATTGGAACCTCAAAAAAAAAAAAAAAAAAAAAAAAATGAAGAAGGTTAAAATACCACAAAATGTCAAATTTTAGTCTTCAGTTTTTGTTGTTGGTTCAAAAAGTCCAAATTTGGTCCCTAATCTATAAAAAAAAAATTTAATAATTTTTTAAGTTAAATGATTTTTTTTTTCTTGCTTCTAAATTATTTTTTTCTCTCTTCTATCTCTCGTCATTTCTCTTTCTACAATTTTTATTTCACTTCTAAATTATTTTTTCTCTCTTCCATCGACTTTCAAATGTCCAAATTTGCCCTTTTTCCTTTTTTTTCTTCTTCTTTTATTCTCTTCGTTTCCTATTATCAAATTATTTTACTTGAGAAACCATGCTATAGATGACTATTTTCTTAAATAATTTTTTTTTTTAATTTGATTCATCACTTTTGTCTTTAAAACTCATAGTTTACCATTGAACCAATATGAAAAAAAAAATGAAAGAAAAAGTAAAAGGAAATAGGATGAGAGAGAGGTGGATTGAAGAGAGATAAAACTTCTAAAAAGAGAAATGATCGAAAGATGGAGTAGATAGAATATCACTTGGGAGTAAGAAAAAATTAACTAACTATAAGGACTATTTTTTAACTTTCTTGATAGTCTAGGGTCCAAAATTAAACATTGACTAAAATTGGACAAAAAGCAAAGTTCAATGACTAGAACATTTTGAAAGTTCTGGCACCCAAGTGGAACAAACTCCAAAGTTAAAGGATCAAAATGACATTTTAACTTAAAAAAATTCCTCTAGGTTGAAAAGTTCATGCAACAATGGAATAATCTCCAAGAGTTCAGAACTGAATACAAAAAGAGAGACACCCCGTCTCTATATCGACGACATCTTTGCATCGACGGGACGATGACAGCCATCCAACGATCACAAGTTGAGGAGACTCGGAAAGTTGTTATACCAGAATCCGTTTCGAAAATGAGATTGAAATGGTTGATGAAAGATGCTGAAGATCTAGTTGAAGTTCTAAACTAAAATGTAATGAATGTTTGTTCTTTGCATACTTATGTGAGAACATATTCAAAAGTGTTCTTGATGAGTACATGGAACTTTTGTTAGGAAGCAATATCATGCTTCAATCATTCTAAAAAAATATAAATTAACAATGGAAATGAATGCCTTGAAATAAAATTATGTGTAACAATGGAAATGAATGCCTTGAAATAAAATTATGTGTAATATTTTTTTAGTTTTTTGTTTTTGAACAAGTAAAATTGAAATTTCTCTTGTGGGAAACTCTCAATTTCATGATGTATAGCTAAACTATAAATTTTAAATTACAAACTTAGTCTCAACTTTCAATCTCATTTTAAATCTTTTATTAAATATAATAAATAAATGATTTAATGTTAAAGTGGTTTTTTTAACCTTGTATTAATGAAAATTGACATGTATTCTCGATCCAAAGATCTTAGGTTAAAATTCAATCTTAGATATTGTCGTTTTACTAAATAAAGAAAAAAAAGCATGTGTGAAACGAAAACCCAATGCCGCAAAATTAAATCGAATCAAACTTATCCAATGGATCGATTCTATTTTGTAGAACAATATTGGATCATCCAATTTGATATTAAAAAAAAAAAAAAAAAAAAAATATATATATATATATATAGGTTCAATACAATTTTAAAAAAAGAACTAGCATAGCACCGAGTATATAAAATACTTAAAGAAAAATAAAAATATATTAGTATTGAAGTTGAATGTAATAACAAATTTAAGATAAAATCAAAAGCAAAACATTAATAACATTATGAGTATTTATGAAAAGATGTTGTGTTTTGTTGGTGAAGTAAAAAAATTCATGAAATCAAAGTGAAAACTAGATTAAAAAAAAAAAAAAAAAATAGTGAAATTCTCATCAAAATCGAACCGAAATGAACCGCCAAAAGACCGATTCCAAATCTCCATTATATATAAAGCCACGAACAGTTGACTCATTAAATTCACAAATATTTTACATACCAAAACTTGGCGCGAGGAACAAGCGCTCCGGACTGAGCTAGCAGATTACATCACATTCTTACATAAACTAATTAAAGGAGGGCTTCATATGATCCGATTAAATCTATCATCTTCTCTCTTTCACAGTTCGAATTCGTTACACCCCCATTATATTGATTTTGAGGTATCAAACGCTTTCTCTTTTTCCTCGCTCTGTTTTTTTCTTCTGTAATTTGAAGTTTCTTTACTCATGAAGCAGTAGTAATTTGATTATGTTGTAATATATACCCAAAATTACAAGAATCTGATCATAATTTCAGAACTGGGTGTGATTTCTTTGTGTTTTTGAATTATTTTTTTATTGGTGGAAGATTTGTATTGGGCAAAGAACAACGCCATGGAAGAAGAATTTGATTATAGAGAGGAGGAGGATGTTGAGAAGGGATTAGAAGTTTTGGGTTATTCTGGCGATGCATACAAAGTGTTCGATGAAATGTCTGTTCGAGTTCCAAATTTTAATTTTGTCAAACTCTTGCCGCTTGATAGCCCTAATATATATGCCATGATCAAGAAGGCTGAAGAGACAATTGAAAAGATTAATCAAGATCAAGTTTCGTTAGCCCAGAAGATAAGGAAAAGAGTGGTATGTAAAAATAATTCATAGTTATTGTCATATACTAAACATGAACACACTATTTTTTACAGTATCTGTGTGAAATACGTATATTTCCTGACACTTTAGAAATTTCGGATACCTAAGATTTCGTGCCTTCCTTTGTAATAGGGTAAATTATAAATTTGGTCCCTATAGTTGGAAGAAAGTTAGAGTTTAGTACTTATGGTTTAAAAATCTACACTTTAGTTCCTATTATTTGAAAAATTAGAATTTAGGCCATACGGTTTGATAAAATATAGTCTATGTAGTTCGTAATTGTTGGTGAATGAAATACGTATAAGTTATTTATTTATGTATTTAGGGATGAGAGTGTAAGTAAGATAAGTAATTGATTGGACAAAAAGACACATCATTCATACATCAGATGTTACATCTCGTACTTAATTCGCCTACGATACAAACAACATGAAATATTTTTTAGGTTTTTTTAAACCATAGGGACTAAATTCTAATTTTCCAAACATGAAGACTAAATTCTATATTTCTCCAAACTATAGAGACTAAATTCTATATTTCTCCAAACTATAGAGACTAAATTCTATATTTCTCCAAACCATTGGATTTTTAAATCACATATACTAAACTCTCACTTTCTTCCAACCTAGGGATCAAATTTATAATTTACCCTTGTTTTTTTTTTTTAATTTTAATTTTGGACATTTCATTGATACACTGTTTAAAATTTATGTGTCAGATATCTGGTGTTTGTGTCCGTGCTTCTTAGATTTTCATTCCTTATAGAACATTTTAGTCAATTATCCTCGTTTGGCCATAACTTATATTATCTTTTAATAATCATTAACGGTAGATAGTACAGTGAATTTAATAGATTATGGTTATAGATGGATAGCGATGATGTGAGGGCGAAATTGAGCACGATAAGTTACTATGATAACTGTGAGCTCACACCAAATTGGCACAGAGAGAGATTGGATATACTGCATCTATCATTAGACAAACTGACTTTTGCGAACAATGCATATAAAGAGAAATCGACCAGCTCGTGCTTTTCGGGAGGGGAGGTCGATAAGCAAGTATGGTCTATTGAACTCTAAAACTTCCTTGTGTGCTTCATTGTGACTTTTTAGAGTTTCTTGATCTTCTTCATCTTATGCAATGTATATATGTTTGTTGATGTGTGAGCAGAAACTGTCTTTCTTGATGTTACATGGGTGTAGAAACATGGGCGATGAGAGAAAGCTATTAAGAGAGGTCAATTCAAGCCAAGGGAAGGATGAAGGCATCACTGTTGAAGAACTCCATGCTCCTGTAATGTTCAAATTTAACCATTGATAATCTTAGATTACTATTTTGTTGGTGACATTAATTTGATTAATTCGTAGACACCTCAAATTGTGTCTTTGTGAGGTAACACAATTAGTCGAAGGCTCGAGATTTGAGGGTAGAGCAGCTATCTAATGATGGGTCGGTGGTAGTGGAACAAAGTTCCGTGTTCTAGGTTAAAAAAAAAATCTAAATAATTTTATTTGTTTTTGGTTAAAATATCATTTTGGTCTCTAAACTTTCATCCTTGTTCTATTTTGGTTCCTAAACTTTCAAAAGGTCCAATTTTAATCCCTAAACTGTTAAGTTTGTTATATTTTGGTCTCTCAACTTTCAAAAGTTTAAGTTTAGTCCTTAGACTTAAATAAAAGTTCAAAGTTGGTCCTTATAATAAATTTAAAATTGATTAAATAATGTTAATAATTTCAATTCAAGTAAAAAAAAAATGTGAACATATTTCTAAAGTTTATAGGAAAAGATGATACATTGAACTTTTGAAAGTCGAGGAAACTTTTTTTTTTTTTTTTTTGAATCCTGTAATCGTTTGACTAATTTGCAAAAAAAAAAAAACCCCAAACATTCTCTTTGTTGTAAAAAGTACCCGCATTCTTTTCAAAAGTTGCAATATCACCCTTAGCCTTTCATAAATGTTCCAAACTACCCTTGAAGTTGAACAGCTCTTAGAATGTTGAATAAAAAGTCGACGTGTCTAAATGTTGTTCTTTAAAGTTAATTTAGAAAAAAAATTATAGTCACCACTATGTTGTTCGATATCAACACTACGTTGATTTTTCATCTAAAAATTTAAGGGATTTCTACTTGAGGATAGTCTTTACTAAAGGTTTAGGGTAATGTTGCAAATTAAAAAGAATATGGGTTTTTTTGAAACAAGAGGAAAATTTCATGGGTTTTTTTCTTTAAAAAAAAAAAAGAAAAAGAAATTAGCCTAATCTTTAGTTGTTGACGAATGATCACATCTCTTTATGCAAACAGATTCAACGTTTAAAAGAGCAAATGTGCTACAACTATTGGGATTATGAGAAAGCCACTGATGATGTTGCTCGTGATAAAGCCATTCTCAAAGACATAAAACAACTTCAAATTGGTAGGGAGAAAGTTATTGCTGATGCTGTTGTGAATGGAAAATTGTGGAACTCTTTGGGTTCACGAGAAGCCATACGAGCAGAAGTAAGAGTCATAACTAAAATTAATTCTTGCGTCTCAGAGGGTGGTGCGCTGATCAAAAACTTGGATTTTGAAGGTGTGCTTAGTGTTTAAAAAAGTCCAAGGTGCACTAAGGCGCAATGGCCTTCTGGAACCTGAGGCGTATGGCGCACCAAAAGGCGCAGACTTTTTTACTTAAGGCGCACTATCTAAAAAGACATTGAAAAAAAAAAAAAAGAATATATGCACAATCAAAACACTTTTCATGAAGAAAAATAAAGTTTTAATCAAGAATAATATACAAAACAAGCATAAGATTCAAATATTAACCTTTATTTCACGGGAAGAAATGAAGTTTAATCGAGAAAAATATATAAATCATACATGAAATCAACTATAAACCTTCATTTCATAGAAAGAAATGAATTTTGAATAAAAAAAAATGATATAAACACGCATAAGTGATTCATGACATTTTGATACCATAAAAAACTTATCTCGCGCTACAATTGACCTAGGTACGCGCCTGAGTGTGCTCTTCTTAAGATTTCAAGTTCGAGACCTACTTGTGATATTAATTTGTAGCCATCTCCTGTGTCTCTATTCTTTCAATGTTTTCCAGTGCCTGATCTAGGGATTGACGTAGTTATCCTGGATATAATGAAGCGAAGTTTTGATTTTGTAGTTTCTAAAAACAAAAGTAAAATTAAATAAGTAAATACTTGGTGCAATTTTCATTTGTAAATCAACAGCTGCAGGCACTCGACAACAATTCATATGTGGTTGAGGAAAACCAGGTAAAAGTAAACGCCAAAATTAGGAAGGTAAAGAAAGAGCTGGAGAAGGTTGAAAGAGATATAAGTTCTCTACAGAAATGCTTGAAAGATATGAATCGCAAGAAGGATGCGGCATACAACATGATTCTTAAGCTGAAGAAGCAGTATGAAGAGCAGGTACATATTATAACTGTATCAGTTACAAACTCTCAAAAATTTTATTGTTTAGGCCCCTGTTTGACAATTTTATTTTTTATTTTCTTGTTTGAAAATTATGTTTATTACTCTCTTAGAATAAATTTTGAATTCTTATTAAAAGTGAGCATAGCCCAAAAGTAGTGAATGTACAATCGACCAAAAGGTTAGAGGTTCAAATTTGCCGCTCCTAACTAAGTGTTGTTTTCTTAGGGTAAAATACCATTTTTGTTCCTCAATTTTTATCTTTATTTGATTTTGATCTCGGAACTTTCAAAAGTTAAATTTTAGTTTCTAAACTTTGAGTTTTGTTCCATTTTAGTCCCTGAATTTTCAAAAGTCCAATTTTAATCTCTAAATTTTGAAATTTGTTTCGTTTAGGTCCCTGGACTTTCAAAAAAGTTTAAAGTTGATCTTTATAATTTTTTTTCTTTAAGAAAAATTATAAATTTCGTCTATAAATTTTTAAAATGTTTTCACATTTTATCTTTGATTGTATTGAAGTTATTAACATTATTGAACCAATTTCGATTAATATTGACTTCAATTTTACTATAGGGACTAATTTTAAGTTTTTTTCAAAGTTCAGAGATTAAATTTGGACTTTTTGAAATTTAGGACAAAATTGGAACAAATCTAAAAGTTCAGGACTAAAATTTGGACTTTTGAACGTTCAGAGACCAAAATAGAACAAAGGTGAAAATTGAGGACCAAAGTGGTAATTTACCATTTTTTTAACAAAAAACTAAGTTTTATTTGATGATATAGATTCAAGCATGTGCATTCTCGCCGAATTCCAAAATCAAAACAAGTATTTGATTTTTTTTTTTTTTTTAACATAAGAAAATAATAAAAATGTTATTAAACAGGGCATAGACAATTGCTTTCTTATAAGCAAGATTCCAAAAATAAGCACACGTTTTTAAAACTAGTTCAATTTTCAAAACATGGGTTGGTTTTTAAAAATATTTTAAGAAAGTAGAAATGCTTGTGTTCTGCCATTGATTTCTTATATCTGTTATTGATACCCAGATTTGTCCTGTTTTTTTTTTAATTTTTAGGTAAAGGAGAGAGTTTATTCATTACAGTAGAGAAAGAACTCCTCCCAAAACAAAACTACATAATTATTGTCTTCTAGTCATCGATAATAATCATCAAGAGCTTGTAGTTACAAAAGAATTTGGTATGCGCCCCAAGAAGCTAACGTTTTTTTTTTTTTTTTTCGAGGTTACAACATTGGGGATGGGGGCTCTAACCACAGATTGAGCAGCTATGTTTGCTTTGACTTCTGCCAAAGCTACTTCAATTTTTCGGTTTTCAAAAGATAAACAAATAACGCTTACGTTTTTCGGTTACTCCGGGTATAGCAGAGAACCATCGAAATGTTTGTTTTCTTGTATATATGTTTGTAAATTTTGTTTGTGTTGGGTTAAAATGGATGATCACGTGTAACACTTGAGATCAAGAATTCGTAGGCACCAAGGTGTTTATTAAGAAGTGTGAGCATCCATCTCAAAACAAATTGACAATGAGAGGAGTAGCCCACCTCATGTTACATATCGCTCTCAACTGAAGAGACGAACGAAGGAGGATTCAACCTCACTTTCACTCTTCGAGGATGGATCCAGAGGAAGCACTCCAGCTTCTTGATCTAGCGACTTCACAGGTTTGGAGAAGAATGATCAGCAAGGTCGATTTACACTAGAGGAGTACACAGATGGAAGCAATCGATGAAGAGAATGAGTAGAGGAAAGTTTTATTTTTATCTAAACTTTTTTAAACAATTACTTTGAAGTTGATCAAAAAATAGTCCCTTAAAAATAAAGGATGAAAATTGTCATTACATGTGATGGGTAAAGGCAATAATATGTGATAATATTTACAACAATTATATAAAAGGTTAAAAATGTTGTTACCATTTATTTCATTTAAAAGAAATTAAAATTATTAGCTACCAAGTCAATTTATGTAAATGATGTTGTAAATTGTCACTTAGGCCATTCAAATTTCTAACCTCTTGATGCAGGCACATATTTATTACAATTATCAAGTTCAAAGATAATTACCTTTTTTTTTTTTCAATAAAAAAAAAAAAAAAAATAGGAGATTTTTGATGTGTAGCAAAAAAAACTCAAAAATATTTCATGTATAGCAAAATTTTGAAAATATTTTCTATATAGCAGAAAAATGGAGTAAAATGATCAAAATGCTTTTGCCTCAATCAATTTAACTGATAGATTCAATCAGTTCAGCTGATAGTCTTCCATCAGTAGTTTAGTTTCACCTTAGCTTTTAATCAGCAGTTCAGTTGATAGCTTTCACTCAGTAGTTCAACTGATAGACTCAATCAGTTTGCTGATAGATTCAATCAACTCATTTTTTTAAAAGATGGGTAAAATGGAAATTTTTGAAAAACGAATGAAAATGTGATATGTAAGATTTTTTTTTTAAATGTTGTAGTTAAAATAGGCGAATGAAAACTTGGTACATAGAGTAATTTCTTTTTTATATAGAGTAATTTCTTCTTTTTTTTTTTTTAGTCTTTGTATATTGAAGCTTTGTACAATGATCTTATCTCAATACTTTATATCCAATTGTCTTTGTACTATTAATATAAATAAATACTTTATATTAGTATTTCCACTATGAAATTAAGTTTTATTCAAAGCAAATAAATTAAAATTGGACACTTTTAATATCAAAATAGAACTTAAAACAAAAAAGTTTTGAGTTCAATTCACGATAATTTTCTACTCATAAATTAATTTTCTACATATTCTCATGACATCCAAACATTATAAAGTTAGGTGATATGTCTCATTCAAATAGTCGAGATGCGCGTAAATTGAAATAAGAAAAAAAATAAAAATAAAAATAATGTTAAGATATCTTAAACAAATAATAATATAAGGGGACCCGCTTGGGTATCACATGGCCAAATGTCAACTCTATGTATAAACTAAAACAACTAACAGTTGATTTAAATATACATATAATTACAACCTTACAACCAAGCTAAGCGTGGGGAGCAAGTGCTGAATTCAAAGAGCTAAGCAAATTCAATTATCATTTCTTATATAAACCAATCCAAATGGTTCCATTTTATCCAACTAAAGCTTCCATCTTCTCCCCTAAAGCTTCCATCTTCTCCCCCATTCACACTCACAGCACTACTTTGTTTTTTGGAAATCGAAAAATTGAAGCTTTGCACTCATTTGAAGCACCCATTGTTTTGATTTTGTGGTATCAAACATTTTTTTTTTCCTTGCTCTGTTTTTCTTCTGTAGTTTCAATTTTCTTTAGTTGTGAAAAATTGCCATTGCAACAGTAATGTGAATTAGATGTAATCTACACCCAAAACATTATATGAATTGATGGGTAAGTTTAGAACTGGGTGCATTTTCTTTTGGTGTTTTCCAATGGTTTTTTCTTAGTTTGAAGTTGTTTTTTGCATTAGGCTAAGAAAAGCGCCATGGAAGAAGGTGAATTCTGTTATAGAGAGAAGAATGTGGTAGATGCAGCAGGATCAGAAGTTGCTGGTCAAGAGGAGACAATAGAGTATTCTGATGATGAAAACCAATTGTTCGATGAAATGCCTGCTCGAGGTCGACATTTTTATTTTATCAAAGTTTTGCCACTTGAGAACACAATGATAGATTCGATGATCAAGAAGGCTGAAGAGATGATCGACAAGGCAAATCGAGATCAAGTTGTGATAGCCTCAAAGATAAGGGAAAATAAGGTACGTGAAGAGAAACCAGTTTCTCTTTTTAGAACATTTTAGTCGACTCTCCTGGTTTGGCACTAGTCCACGATAACTCGGCAGTGTTTGGAGCACCTGTGTTTTGTGTGCAGATTATTATAACATGAATTGTGATAGACAATGTTTGGGATGCATGTTGAGGAAATGGTTAGTCTCAAACAAGGCATAGGAAAACGGCAGTGAAATTTATATAAAATGACAGCTTATATTTGGATCAATCTATCGATTATTATAACGTTTGGGTCAAACGTGGATTGAGTTATAGTAATCCAACCTCTCATTTTGAGAATACAAACAAAAGAATGTAATCCCACATTGGTTAAGGGGTAGATCATGAGTTTATTAGGGATGAAATACATCTACCTTTGTATGAGACTTTTGGGTGAAATTAAAAACAAAGTCACGAGAACTTATGTCCGAAGTGAATAGTATCATGGAAATTCTTCGAGGGTTTGTCATCCTTTTAACAACATAAATGGATCTAAGTCATTTAATGAATTTTATTTGTAGATGGAGCGTGATGTGATGCGCTCGAATTTGAGATGGATGAACTATGAACTCGACCTAAAATGGCGGAGGGAGAAATTGGATATCCTGCATCTATCACTAGACAAACTGACTTTTGCAAACAACGCATATAAAGGGAAATCGGTTAACACGTGCTTGTCGGAAGGGGAAGTTGATAAGCAAGTATGGTCAATTATACTCTTTCTTGAATATTCCTGCTACGCTTTCGATCTTCTTTGTCTAATCCAGTCTATTTATCATTGTGTGAGCAGAAACTTTCTTTCTTGACGGTACATGGCTGTAAAAACATGGCTGATGAGAGAAAGCTATTAAGGGAAATCAATGCAAGCCAAAGGAAGGATGGTGGCATGACATTAGATGAACTCCAAGTTCCTGTAAGCTCATAACCTTTTAGAGTGTGTTTGGGGCCGTTTATGTAATGGAATTGAGTCATAATAACTCAACCTACGTTTGGCATACCAAACTTAGGCCACCGTTTCACATTACTCCACTGCCATTTATATTCTCATAACCCACGCACCATTTGAAATTAAACATTTCATCTTCCTTATTATAATAACATGCACCCAAAACACCGTTTATTTATTTTATTTATTTTTTTTGAAATCGAGAAATCGAAGCTTTGCTCCACTATACTCCCGTGGCACCCCTTTGGAACACCCTAAACACCATGTATTACACCCCTTGTTATAATAACCTGCATCTCAAACTCCATTTCTCATAACTCAAGTTATAATAACCTGTACCATAAACACAATTTATGATATAATCCAAACCGATGCTCCAAACACGTTCTTAGTACTTGAAAAACCATCATATCTCTTACATTTTTAGGTTCTCGTGTACAGATTCAGCGCTTGCGATGGCAATTGCCCATTAACTACTGGGGGCATACGAAAACCGATGAAGATGCTCGCAAACAAGCCATTCTCAAAGACATAAAACAACATGAAATTATTAGGGAGAGAACCATTGCTAATGCTGTTGTGAATGGAAAATTGTGGAACTCCCTTTCCTCAAAAAAGTACATTCAAGAAGAAGTAAGAACCAAAACTAAAATGTAGAAGATTTTATTCTACTCTATAGCTTATAGCTAAAATGTTTGCAATGTTTCTGTGTGGGACAGTTGCAGGTACTCAACAAAGAATCATATAAACTAAGGGAAAGACAGAGGGAAGCAAATGCCAAATTAAAGAAAGAAAATGAAGAACTTGAGAAGATAGAAAAAAAAATAAGTTCTCTACAAAAGCTCTTAACAGATGCAAATCGCAAAAAGGATTGTGCATACAACACCATTCTTAGACTGAAGAAGCAGTATGGGGAAGAGGTATATACGATAATTGGGCAGTTTCAAACTCGAGATAATTTTATTGCCCGATTATGAGTCTAGTTTTTAACTGTTTTTTTATACACAAACTTTTAGGCCATGTCTGGGTCACCGGTTAAACTGTGTTTGAGGTGCACGTTATTATATTAGGGATTATAATTAGAGATGTCATTTTCCCCTTGAGATTGGGACCCTAACGTCCTACAGGGACCTGCCACGAACGGGACGGTGAATCCCGTTTAGGCGGGCAATGGGGAGTGAGAAGGGAGGGGAAAATCCTTGCAAGCTAAATGGAGATGGAGAATATATTCTTCATCCTCGTTCCCCTGATCCCCGCCTCGTTTACATTTTTTTTAAGTTTTAAAATTTAATTTTTATTTTTTTCTTTTATACAAATTTAATCTTTATGTATACTTTTTATTTGTGAAAATATTTAGTCAAATGTATATTTTCTTTAACAATTAACTATCTAATTGAAAATTATGTTTTTTTTTTGATGAAAAGCCAACTATTTGAAAAAGATTATTGTAAAAATTAAGATTAGAAAAAGAGAGAAAAAAATTACAGTGAAAATTCCCCCCAGGGAACCCGATTCCCACCAATTTCCTTTCAGAGAATTCCCACCATGATCCCCGCAAAAAAAAAAAAAAAAAAAACTGGTAAATTTCGCAGGGACATGGATTGATTTTGGTGTCGAGGATGGGGATGGGAAAGCCATTCTCCAGCCCTGCCCCGCCTCGTCTCGTGAACATCTCTAATTATGATACAGTATTTGGATGGGAGGTTATTATAACAGAGAAAAGAAAATGGTCAGTCAATCTCAAATGAAGCATGAGTTATGTGAAACGGCAACAAAGGTTATGTAAAACAACAATTTAAGTTTGTATCAATCCACCCGTTATTATAACGGGTAGGCCAAATGTGGGATGGATTATAATAACCCAACCCCCATTTGTATAAATAGCCCCCAAACACGGCCTTAACCTCTTTATTTACTAGTCTATTTTCAATGTCCATCAATGGTTTAGACTTTAAATCAGCTATCTTTGATTGCATAATTATTTGTTAATTATTTGGAATTTGATGTATTTTGTGGTATTTTTATGTGTTAGAATGCTTCCTACTACCAATACCGTTCCCTCATGAAGAAAGTCCTGGTACTTGCCAAGAATAAAGACATTGCAGCGATTCAAGAGTTGTCTCAAAAACAGGTTAATCCTATGTTCCTTGTTTGTTTATGAAGTAAGATGAGGTGATATGTTAGTATAATTTTTTTTCTTTTTATGTTCACGAGTCAGCTTACAGCACTTAAACTATTTTCGAATGATAGACTTCTTGTTGGGAAATATCTTCCCCAATTACTGCATGTATAAGCAGAAGATAACTGAGAAACTGAAAGGAAAAACAACAAAATAGAACACAATAATTTATATGGAAAAAATTTCAAATCTGAGAAAAAATTGCAGACAAAAAGAACCTCAACTATGTGAAAAATTGTTACAAACACACAAAATTCTCTTCCCGATCCCAATTACATAGACACTCTGTTCAAAACTTATACTACTTGCGATCTTTGCCTCGAGAGAATTCAAAAAGAATTTAATTAAAGTTAGTAGACCAAGCTTAAAGCGCTTATGCTTTAGTAGACCAAGCTTAAAGTGCTTATGGTTGTGATGCTTTGAAACTAAAGTAACATGCTCCTTTTATAGTGTTACACTACTTCCTCAACACTTCTTGACCCTAATCCATCGGTTTAGAGGTTGGTGCGCACATTGAATAATGTTCTATATGGTTTAGATGATGTATTATTTTAGTATATATTCAACCCTCTATAGGATGACATTGAATAATGGTGGGTGATGAAACTAGGATACCTCTCCATGAGATTTTGTAAGACCTCTAATTCTCATGAAAATTCTAGCATTTGGGAAGTTCGTTAATAGGTAGTTAGGGTAGGAGGGATGTTTGAGCCTCTTGGGGCTATAAATAATGTAAATGAGAGGCAAGGAGGGGGAGGATTATTTTCGTTTAAGTGGTAAGATTTGAAGGAGAGGTTATGGTGCTTTCGAACTCACCGGTTAGCTCGTTGTTATCGTTTTCCTTTTATATTGTAATTTCTATTTTGATTATGCTTACGACGTTCTCTGCTGGATTCTAGAAGATCTGTCCATATTTTCTGCTTTAGTATTATTCTTGTGTTTGATATTTGTTCTGAGATTTTTATTGCCAAAAGAAGGGCATCGGTACCCTTTCCTAGGACTTGGATAGGGGAGTACCAGTACTCTCAAAATCACCGGGTAGCTTGTATATTCATTTTCCATTTCACATTATATTTTCCATTCCTGTTTGTTAATTAAGTTCAGTGTTGGAAAGTTGAAGAATTCATCCAGCATTATTTGGGTAATATTGTGTTTAGAATAGCCTTTTGAGGGCTTATTATAGAAGATCGGTACTGTTACCCTTATCATCCAGGGAAAACTACTTTTTTGGTCTTAGGTTTGGAGTCTAGTTTCAGTTTGCTCTCTACGTTTCAAAAGTAAACACATTTATCTTTGACATTTCAATAATGATCCCCTACGTTTCAAAATTGAACATTTTTACCCTTACATTTTCGTAATGTTCACATTTGGTCTCCAGGTTCAAACTATAGTTTCAATTTAGGGGTAAAAGTGTTCAATTTTGAAAAACTAAATCTCAAATCTAGAAATTAAAAAAAAGTAATTTTCAATCTATTATTGCTTTCTTGATAACTTCTGAAAACTTGAGTTTTCCATTGCAAACAGGTTGGAAAGTTGATGCAACAGTGGAACGATAGACTGAATTTCCGAAACGATTACAAAAAGAGGGTTGCCTCGTCTCTAAACACCCGACAACTTGGCGTCGATGGGAGGATGAACACCAAACAGAAGCCAGAGGTTGATGAATCTAAAAAGGTTATTAGACCAGAGGCACTTTCTAAAAATAGATTGAAATGGTTGATGAAAGATCTTGAAGATCCCTCTGAACTTCTTTCCCAGTGTAATAACTAATGGGATGAAATCCCTTTGTACATTTGCTTGATTTTTCAGCTTTGATCCATTTGTTCCTTGAAAATAATTTCTGGATGATTTTTTTTTTCTTTTTTTTTTTTTCGTGTGATCATGTTCAAAAGTGTTCTTATTTTACAAAATTTGTATTCCATTCTTAAAAAATAAAACAAAAAAAAGCTCATAATTGAACAAAATTGGCTCCTAGCTTTCTTCCCTCCTAACTGTTTCTTAAACGACGATTCTTTTTCCTTTAGTCAACTAAGAGAATTTTATCATTTTGCCAGCAAAGGTGCGTTTTTTATGAACAAAGAAAATGCGTATGGTTGACAGAAACGATTGTCACACTTTCAGGCGTTTGTTTTGTGTTGTTAATGAAATATTAAAGATGAGTTTTTATTAATTTCTTTTCAAATATGTACATCCAAACGAATTATTATAATAACTTAAAATAATCACTATTTTTAACTGATCAAAATAAATTATTCATTTCTAACTACTTACTTTTGATCATTTATTTATAATCATTCATTTCTAATTACTCATTTCTAATATCTCTCAATAATCACTCATTTTTAATAATATTCAAACAAGTTAATGTCTATTGGCTACAATTTCTCTACAAAAAAACATTATCTAAAACGAACTATTATTAAGACTTAGATTTATAATCACATAAAATAACCTCTTATTTATAATCATTCAAAATAATCACTTTTCAATTTCACATTAAAAGACCTTATTTTGGCTGATATTGAAATACGAAACTACTAACCATATTCAACTCATAGCCCTAGCAGCATATTGTACAACCTAATAAAGACGAGGTTACAGGTTCAAATCTTTGTTTTGTTGTGTTGTTGAAAAAAAACCCCTAAATTTTGGAACCTCAAAAGGCTTTTCGGTTGTTATCAGATATAGACCACGAAAAATATGAAGGTGAACCACAATGAGAAACATACTTGCCCCATTAGCATGCATATAACGGAGCAACCAGCCCTGAAGTATTCTGTGAGCCCAATCTGTTTAATTTAATGTGGACCCTCCGTTATGAGACTTAAGTAAGGAAAGAAAGCGGAAAGTGAACGGACAGCTGCCCTCCATCAAAATAAACTAATCAAGACGTTCCGCAACCTCCTTATAAAAAGGGACGATACTATAAAAAATATCAATTGCCTTGAATTCCTCATTCTTTAATTCGGAATGAATAAAATCTCCCCAAGTAGGATTCGAACCTACGACCAATCGGTTAACAGCCGACCGCTCTACCACTGAGCTACTGAGGAACAACGGTAAATTAGGTCTCATAGAATTCAATTCCCGTTCTCAACCCATGACCAATATGAGCTCGAGGTTTCCTTCGTAACTCCCGGAACTTCTTCGTAGTGGCTCCGTTCCATGCCTCATTTCAGAGAGAACCTCAAAGTGGCTCTAGGTCATAAACGAGAGAGAAAGAACATAAAACTTGTTGTAAATACAAGGCAAAGTAAATCAGTCTCTTCGAATCATTCATTCTATTGCTTTCAAATACCTGGGCGAAGCTATTGATGATGTTCTGAACTAAACATAAGATGTATTTACATATATGATTTAATCCTCACTAACAAACTAAGAGAAATTTCAAAAAACACACACACACACATACACACACCAGAAAATAGTTACACAAATTAGGAAGTAATAAAAAATTAGGATAAAGTATCATTTTGATCTATTAACTTACGCTTGTGTTCCATTTTAATCTTTGAATTTTACTCCAATTTTAGTCTTTCACGTTTGTTACATTTTTGTTTTTAAACTTTCAAAAGTCAAAATTTAGTCCATATTTTAAAAAGAGAAGTTAAAACTAGTCTCTATAGTAAATCTGAAATCAATATTAATCGAAATTAGTTCAATAATGTTAATAAATTGAATACAATTACGATAAAATGTAAACATATTTTATAAAATTTATAGAGGAAAATTATAATTTCTTAAAGAAAAACAAAGAAAAAACAAATTATAAAGACCAAATTTAAGTTTTTTAAAAAGTCTATAGATCAATACGAAACAAATCTCAAAATTTAGAGACTAAAATGAAATAAAACTCAAAGTTCAAAGACTAAAATTAAATTTTGAAAATTTAGGTACCAAAATAGAAAAAAGATGAAAGTTGGGGACTAAAATAATATTTTAGCCTAAACAATTATAACCTCACCACTTGGATCGAGTACATAACTTTGAACTTTCACAAGTTCATACCATTTTCTTACATTTTCAATCGATAGCTCAAGAAAAAAGGTCACACAAACTTTTCTTCTGTTCACCAAATTTCAAGCTTAAACACCAAAATGTTGAAATACTTCACAGCAAAGATGGCTACTTGTTTGAGATTCACCTAAAGCAAAATGGACCAAAGGTAGGCAAATTGTAAAGAATTTGCATCCATACTTATTAATACATATCTTGAACTGTTTGATGACCCACGATTACTTATTCGAGCGTCTCGCTACTCGATCAGTGAGCAAAAATCTATATAATTATGTTTGTGTTTACGCACATGGACATTTATGTAATTTCGTCTTATCAGTATTAGGATGTTACGAGAGTGCACTACATAAACTCTCTTAAAACCATAGTCTCATTTTATCAACATTCAATATTTCTATCTCCTTAATAAAACATCTCTTTCCTTTTTCTGTGGATGCAGCTAACACAGTTAGTGAACCACGTAAATTCTATGTGTTCTTTCCTGTTCTTTTCGATTAATTACTTTTTGATTATTGTACTGCTTTTTATAACGGTTTCAATATTGTATATAAATAATCATTAATATCAATGACTATATTTGCTAATTATTATTATTTTTATTTAAAGTGATTGGATTTATAATTATTTTCTAGATGTTTCCCTTGAAAAACTAGCTAGAAATGAACCTATAGTAAGGCCTTTAATGCCCATTTAGCTCCTAACTAAACATCCTTGTATAATAATTGGTATTTTGGAACTCTCTCGAGAGGCAACGGACAATTCTCAATGAGCTTGCCTTTCATTGCTCCCTTAAATATTGCCCGTCATACATATAAAAATAAATAAATAAATAAAAGGGATTTTTCATGTGTAGCAAAAAAAAATTAAAAAAATTTCATGTATAACAAAATTATGAAAATATTTTCCTCCGTAGCAGAAAACTAAATCATTTTTGTAAAATGACCAAAATGTCCTCACCTCAATCGGTTCAACTGATATCTTCAATCAATTCAATTGAAAGCCTTCGATGATTAATTTAGTTTCGCCTGATAGCCTTCAATTAGTAGTTTAGCTTCACCTGATAGCATTCAATCAGTAGGTTAGCTGATAGCATTCAACCAGTTTACTGATAGACTAAGTCAGTTTACTGATAGACTCAATCAGATCATTGATAGTTTCAATCAATTTTCTAAAAAGAAGGGTAAATTTGAAATTTTGGAAAAACAAATGAAAATTTGCTTCACCTGATAGCCTTTAATCAATTTTCTAAAAAGTGAGGTAAATTTGAAATTTTGGAAAAACGAATGAAAATCTGCTATATATAAATTATTTATAAGAAAATGCTATAATTAAAATAGGGGAATGAAAATTTGTTACGTGAAGTAATTTTTCTAAATAAAAAAGAAGAATGTTACAAAGTCCACTTTCCAAAAGAATACGTGCATCACAATCGAATGGGTTGGTGGAACAGTGGTTTCATTGTTTGATGTTATTCTTGTTCAACACCAACACCATGAGTTCCATCCTTAAAATTAGTATTTGACTCTCAATTTATTTGAGAATAGTAGTGCCCTCCATGTAGGGTTCGTGGTCCACCTCCCTCAATTTGTACTAAAAAAACACAAAATTTGTGATATCTAATCTAACATGAAATTTGAGAATAGTGACTCAATTTTTTTCTTTTTTTTTTTTTTTACAAAAATAAAAAAAAATCGAGAAGCAGAACACCAAATTGAAGCCTTTAGTTGATCTACCAACGAAAAACCAAATGGTTACCAAACGGGACTTTGACATTTTAAATTTACAAACTAATTAGATACCACTTTAAAATAGTTTGGAACTAAACTTGAATTTAACACTTTCTTCATACTGAGTGAATAATTTCATTGATTTGTTTTTGAAAGACGAAAAATTGAAGTTTCGCTTCACTACACTAATCACACCCGTCCCTTAGGCTAGACACCGAGAGACATCAAAGGAATTGAAACACGTACAAATTAATGTCACGGGTGAGTCCTGAACTTGAGACCTTGAGGCACACCTTCAAAACCCAAACCTTTAATCATCACGCCACCCCTAGAAACGAAACATCGTCATACCAAGAAAGATTGCTAATTCGTTGATAGCTTATCATTTTTGTTCTAAAACCAGTTACCACTTACCTTCACAACTTCAATAAAATCCTGTTTTTGATTAAAAACACCACATCCACTTTGTATGATCTGGAGTCCTGCATATCAAAAGAATATCCTTTCATCATCAAAAGAGAGAATACATAGGAGGCAAAATTAGATATTCCTAAACCAAAAGGTTTAATTAAGAATAACTCTAAACTAACGAGACAGACCGTCACCTCTGGTAGATGCTCATTGTGGATAGAACCATCACCTCTTAAGATCTCAAGATCCTCTTTAACCACTAGGTCAACCTATTATGGTTAAATGATAGAGATATTTAATGCTAAGCTTATCTAATGAATTAATCAATAATAGAATCCATAATGCATGAAAATGACTTGTGCAATGTGTAAAAGTAGACTTGAATAATATTTTTAGTCTATTGCGGAATTTAAAAGTTGCTTTAGTTTTGATTACTCCCCAAAAAAAAATATCTAAGATATTTTGGACAAGAAAAGGTCTACAAAAATGCGTTTTTTTACCTCAAAAGTATGGATCCACCAAAGTTATAAGATTTGAGTTCTAGATTGAGAGGAAACTTACAGCATCCTTCAACATCCACAGATCAGGGTCGGGAAGAGAATGCCCAATCATATGAATACCATTCTTCAACTCTTCAAAACTAAAAAAATCCATTTTTATGTGTCCATCATATGGAACATTCGCCTGATCCCATCCGTTTGCTCATCTGATAAGTGGTCAGCCACAACCTAGACACATATAAGGATATTCATCAACTAACAACAACAAGGAAGAATAACATTAAAACGACAAGCACTTTTAAATTTTAATACATTGAATGCAAACCTGAGAATTAAGTTCAACATGGACTACCATTTCGAAGATCCAACCTCAAAAGATTGGTTTCGCTTTAGCTTTGGCTTCAACTTCTCTTACTCAAGAGAATGTGAGATTATGAGCTTTTGTAAGCAGTTTTAAGCTTCCCTGCTTTACGTAGCCCATCAATAAGACAAGTAAAGATTTTAGCATCCCACTTCAAGTTGTATGATTTTAGGTCATTACAAAGTTTTGTTGCTTTTAAACAAACAGCTCTTAGATAACCATCAAAGAAAATACCCTATGTATGTGAATTTGTTGCAAGACAATGAACTTGAATGACAAGAAATAAGAATCACTAATATTATCTACCTGGGCATTATATGTTATCACATATGGCTAATTTCCAACTTCAAGCATTTCATTTTCAAGCTTTATGCACCTATCATCTTCCAATTTTTGCATGACCCCACTAATTAGCATAGTGTTGAAGTTGAAACGCAATCAGCTTAACGCCCTCGAACAGAAAATGTTGGATACAAGTTCAAAAATCCGAGATAATTTTCATCTTTGGAAAGCATGTCTTTGACTAAGGTGTAAAGAGAATTGTCTGGAGCCACACTTTTCTCTATCATCCTATGACAAAGTTCAAATACTTTCGCTGGATTATTAATTTTGTAGAAACCACGTATAAGTGTATCATAAGTAATTAAGTCAGGAGTACAACCATTTTCTTCCATCTTTCCCAACAAATCATATGCCTTTTCTACTTCCCCTTTTTGACAGAGCCCATAAATCATAACAGAATAAGTCACAACATCTGGTAGAAGACCTTCATCGGCCAACTTGTCAAAAAGCTTCCGAGCCATTTCAAGCTCCCCAGCTTTACCTAGCCCATAGATCATTACAGAGTAAGCCACAACATCTGGTAGAAGACCTTCATAGGATAACTTTTCAAAAAGGTTCCATGCAGTTTCAAGCTTTCCTTCCTTACATAGCCCATCAATAAGACAAGTAAAGATTTCGATGTCTAATTTCAAGTTGCGTGATTTTAGCTTATTAAAAAGTTCTATTGCATCTGATAAACAAACATTCTTACACAGCCCATCTAAGAAAATACCATATGTATGCGAGTTTGTTGCTAGGCCATGATGTTCAATGCTACGAAATAACTTTTTTGCCTCACTAATCTTGCCTCCCTGAAGAAGACCCTTTAACAAGGCATTACATGTTGTCACAGATGGCAAAATTTCATCTTCAATCATTTCGTCATAAAGCTTCATTGCTTCTTCCACCTTCAATTGTTTGCAAAACCCTTCCATCAATATATTATAACTAACTAAATTAGGAATATTGCCCCCCTGAATCATCCACACTAGTAACTCCTTAGCCTCTACAACTTTTCCTGCTTTGCAAAACATTTTTATTAACACATCAAATGAGTCCATACTTGGTACAACACCTTTGTTCAGCATCTCATTAAATAAACTTTTAGCCTCCTCCCACTTTCCACCATTGCACAATCCATGAATCAAAGAGTTATAAGTAATCACATCAGGAAGCATTCCATGAGTCTTCATTTCCTCAAAAAGTTTTCTTCCGCTATCATGAAAACCATCCTTGCAAAGGCTATGTATAATGGTATTATAGCAAGTAACAATAGGCTTACGACTAATCCTATGCAGAACATTCACGTCGATCATTTCATAATGCAACATAATTGCAATATCAGTTTCCCCTGTTTGACAGAGCCCCCAGATTAAAGTCCCATAAGTAATCGCATCTGGCTTACAACCCAACTTTTGCATTGTTGTAAATAAATGTTTTGCTTCAGTAATCCTATGCTCCTTACACAGCCCCTTGATTAAAGACGTATAAGTCACTACATCTGGACGATATCCCATCTTTAATATCGTTGCCATGACTGAAAGACCTTCACTAACCCGACTCACATTACAAAAGCAATTAATCAGAGTATTTAGTGTGATGCAATTAGGCAAAAGTCCGACCAAGTGCATTTTATTATACATAGAAAACACATCATAATAATGTTTAATCTTAACAAGCCCACCCAGTAAAGTATTGAAGCATGAGATTGCAGGGATAGGTTTTGCACACATCATTAGGTCAAAGAATTGCAATGCTTCAGTAATGGTAACATTACCTATTTTGCACTTCTGTAGGAACTTGCCGAGTCGATTTTGGTGGTGTTGAGAGGAAACAACAGCCACAACAGAACAAGCGTATACCATAGACTTCGAAACCATCTTGAAAAATTCGACTTGAAGTCATTCACGAAAACAGGGTTGACCTCTCATCGCAATGAAAATCTCATAGTTCCTAAATCTTTTTTTTTTTTGAGTTACAATATTGGAGGTGAGGACTTGAACCACAGATCGAGACCAATGACAGTTGAGCTATACTCGCTTTGACAGCTCCTAAATCCAATTCAAGAGTATGACAACGAGCTTCATTATAACCTAAACAAGCCTTTTTGATGGCAGCTTCCATGTATCTCTCAATTCTTGGAACTCAATAAAATCAGATTCCAACAGCAGCTTCATCCAAAGAGGTAGCAATGAGCTAGAGCCAATCTACAATGTTGTTATCAGTTTTGTTTGATTCCTTTGGTGCAAACCTGATTTCTGCAAATCGATAGAACCACCAAAGATTGATGAGCAAATACCCAACTCAAATTAAGATTGGGACATAATTTTCTTTCTTTTATTGGGGGTAATTATATAATATTCTTTTAAGTTGTATCTCTATTTGATTGACCAAAAAATTGTGACTTTTAATGTGCATGAAATAATTTAGATGTAATTCGATAGGTCAAACAATTCCTTCCCGCCACACAAACACCTGCTCCAAATAATTATGAGATTTGAGTGAATTATGTAAACAAAACAAAAACAATCGCATATTTATGGGTTATGACCATACCTTGAGTTTAAGATACTTCAGAATCAAAACCCTTTACAAGGTTAGCAAAAACCAAATAAAGATACCGAAAGCTTAAGAACAGCAATGGGGAAGCAGATTTCGTGAGGATTTGAGAAGAAATTGAAAGATCAGATTTCAAAAAATGCATTGAGGCTCTGTATTTGAATCAAAACAGAGGACATTCATGAAACGGATGGTGCGATCACTAGAACCAGATCGATGGTTGTCGCTTAAGAGTGAGAGAGGATTCAGCAATTGAGGTTTGGTATGTGTAATTTCTTCTTTTTATTTTTTAGTGAAAATTGCACAAACCAAAAGTATTGTTTGTAACAATTAAACTCATAAACTTTCAATTTGATCAATCACTTTCCTTGCACTTTAATAAGTGTTGCAATTAATCTCTTGAATTAAAATTAGGTCTTATACCTTTTTTTACTTTTTAATTAATAAAAAGCTACTTTAACCTTTCTTTTATTGTTGAAATAAGACCTATTTCTTTTAATTAACACTCTTTCTATTAATCAACATAAACCATAAAGCATATACAATTCAAATCAATACTCAATTTGAACTGAAAATTCATTAGCAAACTGAAGAACAATAACAAATAAAGAACAAAAAGATGAACCCTAAGGCAATTACAAATTAAATCGTACAATCAAAGTAAGAAGAAGAAAACTGTAAAAAATGAAATATAATAACAGTATTACAGGGCAGAAGCTCCAAATCTAAGCTTCTTTCTGGCTTTGAAAGATTATATAATTCAGCAGCAGCCAATGCAGGGAAATTTATAGAAGCAAAGCAGTTAAAAGGGTAGTTGCAAAAACCCTAACAATCGAACTGGGGTTTACCACAAAGCCCTAACTAACCATTCCAACAAGATAAATAACATGATTGATTAATAGAAAGAGTTTTACTTAAAAGAGATAGGTTTTATTTCAACTAGGGGATTTTGGTTTGGTTTTTGTCGGTTTTGTACCAAACCAACAACCGAACCAATAACTTCGATTTTTCAAAAAATGGATCCGATCCAATGTCCAATAAAGGAAGAAACCATTGCTTCGGTTTTCATTGCATTTGGTCCGGTTTCAGTTTGGTTTTCGATTTTGATTTCAATAAGAACTGAATTTCTTTTTCATTTTTTTCTCATTATTAGTTCAAATTTTTTAGTTGGCTTTTGATCAAATTCTATAATTATATAACCAAACTCTAAAGAGAACGCTCGAATGAATTGGTTAAAGGGCAATAGTAAAAATACAAAACTCTTATTTGAAAGTGAAGCACACCAATATTTCAAGTGTGTCTCCATTATCTATTTAAAGTTAGGAAAAGTTCTCCATCTATTTTTACATAACATAAAATTACATTCTATAACGTACAGTATAATTAGAAGATATATAACTTTCTGCTATATATGCACATGCTCATATGAGTTCCAAAATTATATCTACTATCTAGACCTCAATCAAAAGGCCTAGGAACATAAACTAATAACAATGTTGAAATTTTTGAAAAAAAATAAAACCATAAGAAGAGAAGAACGAAGAATAATCAAAACATGTGGGGATTAACATTAACAACACACCGTAATTTAGTCAGTGGATTGACAAACAACCATGAAAATAGAGAAGTAACAATGAAAAGGGAAAGTACACGGCAAAGAAACCAAATGAAGGGAAAGAAAAAAAATCAGAAAAAGAAAATGAAACGAAAGCTCAGAACTCTTTAGAGGGATGTGTAGCCACAGCGATGAACAATCCAAGAGGTCAGCTATGGCACAGAGAAAAAAATTCAAAATCAAAGAAACAAAATGGAAGAGATTGAAGAGAATGCAGACCTTCAATTTGGTGGTGCAAGGAGAGTGTAGAAGAAGCGACGAACTCCTTGTAATCGACTGAAGAGAGTGTCGAAGAGACGAGAAAGACAGAGAATCAGGGAAGATGAACCGCCGGGCTAGGTTTTTTATTTGTTATTTGTAGGGTTGGTTCGGTTTTGTTTTCTTATTGGTTTTTCCATATGAAATCGGACCGAACCAATAAAATTCGATTTTTTACAATTTCAAATCTAGTAATCCAATACACTTCTAAACAACTGAATCGAATATTTTTCTCACTCCTAATTTCAACAATAATATATATATATATAAAAGACAAGTTTACCTTCCCACGCATATGAAAAACTTTTTTTTTTTTTTAACTAAAATTATTATTCACATTGAACTATTTTCAATAAAATAAACTTCAATAAAAATGAAAATTAAGTTTTATTAAAAGTAGATAAATTAAATTGGGCACTTTGAAGTGTAAAGATTAAAATGGAACGCAAAACAAAAGGATTGTTGAACTAACTCCCAAATTTCATATCAAATGCAGTCAAATTCAATATAAAATTAGAAACAAATTGATGAATAAACATATAGACGAAGGATGGAAAAGAAGATCAACACACCAAATAAAGTAGTTCCGGAATTAGTTCTATATCCACTATCATAATATTGAGATGATTCTCATTCATATTTGTCAAGATCAACGTAAAACTTCAAAGAGTACAAATAGTGACTGTCTAACTCTTTCAAAGAAGAAAGAACAAAAAAATAAGCTTATACAGTACTCTACAAAAACTCAAACTCCCACGAAATAGAAAACCCTAACCAAAACATACCTGGTAAATACAATTTAACCTATAGTAAAAATGGTGAAATGTGATTCACAGATTACAAAGATTATGAATTCAATTCATGGTGATTTCTTCCTTATAAAATTAGTTTTCTACTCAATTCTCTTGTCATCCAAATGTTATAAAGTCAGGTGATATGGCTCATGCGAATAAGCGAGACGCGTGTAAACTGAAACACGAAAAATAGAACAAAAACAAAATATAATGTTAAGATATCTTAAACAAATAATAATATAAAGGGTATCACATAGCCAATTGTCAACTCTATGTATAAACTAAAAACAACTAACAGTTGATTTAAATATACATATAATTACAACCTTACAACCAAACTTGGCGTGGGGAGCAAGTGCTGAATTCAAAGAGCTAAGCAAATTCAATTATCATTTCTTATATAAACCAATCCATACACGCATGGTTACATTTTAAAGCTTCCATCTTCTCCCCATTCTCACACTCACAGCAACACCATTTTTTTGAAAAAACCAAGAAATCGAAGCTTCGCCATAGCACTAATTCGAAGCACCCATTGTTTTGATTTTGAGGTATCAAATCATACACTCTCTCTTCTTTCTTCTTTTTTTTCCTTCTTGCTCTGTTTTTCTTCTGTAGTTTCAGTTTTCTTTAGTTATGAAAAATTGCCATTTCAACAGTCATGTGAATAAGTTGTAATTTTACACCCAAAACATTATGAATTTGATGGGTAAGTTTAGAATTGGGTGCATTTTCTTTTGGTGTTTTCCAATGGTTTTTTCTTAGTTTGAAGTTGTTTTTTGCATTAGGCTAAGAAAAGCGCCATGGAAGAAGGTGAATTCTGTTATAGAGAGAAGAATGTGGTAGATGCAGCAGGATCAGAAGTTGCTGGTCAAGAGGAGACAATAGAGTATTCTGATGATGAAAACCAATTGTTCGATGAAATGCCTGCTCGAGGTCGACATTTTTATTTTATCAAAGTTTTGCCACTTGAGAACACAATGATAGATTCGATGATCAAGAAGGCTGAAGAGATTATCGATAAAGCGAATCGAGTTCAAGCTTTGATAGCCCCAAAGATAAGGGAAAGGAGGGTAAGAGAAAAGAAACCATAGTCTCTCTTTTTTGAACATTTTGGTCAACTCTCCTTGTTTGGCACTAGCCGATGATAACTCGGCAGTGTTTGGAGCAATTAAACTATTTTTCCTGTGCACGTTATTATAACATAAATTGTGATAAACAGGATTTGGAAGACATGTTGAGGAAATGGCATATGTTGGGAATACAAACAAACAAATGTAATTCCACATAGATTAAATAAGGGGTAGATTATAAGTTAAAAGGAGGAAATACGTCTCCATATGTATGAGACCTTTTCGGTTAAAAAAAAAAAAAAAAAGCTTATGCACAAAGTAGACAATATCATATCAATACAAAAATGTTTTGATGGATTCATTCTTTAACAACATAAATGGAACCCAAACACGACTCAATGACAGAGGTTAAGAATACTTTATTCATTAGTCAGTTGAATTCAATGACTTTAACGAGTTTTGTTTGTAGATGGAACGTGATGCGATGCGCTCGAAACTGAGATGGATGAACTATGAACTCGATCTAAAATGGCGGAGGGAGAAATTGGATATCCTGCATCTATCACTAGACAAACTGACTTTTGCAAACAATGCATATAAAAGGAAATCGGTAAACTTGTGCTTATCGGAAGGAGAAGTTGATAAGAACGTATAGTCAATTCTGAACTCTTTCTTGTGTATTCCTACAACGCTTTCGATCTTCTTCGTCTAATGCAGTCTATTTATCTTTGTATTAGCAGAAACTGTCTTTCTTAATGGTACATGGCGGTAAAAACATGGCTGATGAGAGAAAGCTATTAAGGGAAGTCAATACAACCCAAGGGAAGGATGGTGGCATGACATTAGATGAACTCCAAGCTCCTGTAAGCTCCTCTACTACTCAACCTTTGAGCATTAATCTCATAACCTTTAGACCATGTTCGTTTATGTAATGGGATTGAGTTATTACTATCCAACCCGCGTTTGGCGCGTGGATTTAGGTCAAACCGCCACCATCTCATTTCACGTAACCTCCACTACCATTTTTCATAACCCAAGTACCGTTTGTGATTAAACATTTCCTCTTGCTTATTACATTAACATGCATCTCAAACACCGTTTATTATAACCCTTGTTATAATAACCTGATCCCAAACACAGTTTAGAACTCAACTCGTGCTCGAAGTCTTAATACTTGATGAACTATCATTATCTCTTAAGTTATTGGGTTCTCATGAACAGATTCAGCGCTTACGATGGCAAATGCCCATTAATTACTGGGGGGATACGAAATCCGATGAAAACGCTCGAGAACGCATTCTCAAAGACATAAAACAACATGAAATTATTAGGGAGAGAGTCATGGCTAATGCTGTAGTGAATGGGAAATTGTGGAACTCCCTTTCCTCAAAAAAGTCCATTCAAGAAGAAGTAAGAGCCAAAACTAAAATGTAGAAGATTTATTCTACTCTATAGCTTATAACTTCTTTTCTTTTTTTGCAACGTTTCTGTGCTGGACAGTTGCAGGTACTCAACAAAGAATCATATGAACTAAGGAAAAAACAGAGGGAAGTAAATGCCAGAGTTATGAAAGAAAATAAAGAACTTGAGAAGATAGAAAAAAATATATGTTCTCTACAAAAGCTCTTAACAGATGCAAATCGCAAAAAGGATTGTGCATACAACACCATTCTTAGACTGAAGAAGCAGTACGGGGAAGAGGTATATACGATAATTGGGCACTTTCAAACTCGAGATACTTTTATTGCCCGGTTACTTTTAACTTTGCACACGGATCATGCTACATTACATTTAGAAGTCTAGCTTTAAACTTTTGGGCCGTGTTTGGGGCACCGGTTAAACCTTGAGGTGCAGGTTATTATAATAGGGATTATGATACAGTATATTATTATAACAGAGAAGAGAAAATAGTCAATCAATCTCAAACGAAGCATGAGCTATGTGAAACGGCAGCAAAGGTTATGTAAAACAACTTAGGTTTGGATCAATCCACCAATTATTATAACCGGTGGGCCAAATGTGGGTTGGATTGTAATAACCCAAACCCCATTTGTACAGACAACCCCCGGACGTGGCCTTAACCTTTTTGTTTACAAGTCAATATTCAACGTCCGTCAATAGTTTAGACTTTAAATCAGCCATCTTTAATTACATAATTATTTGTTAATTCTTTGGAATTTGATATATTTTGTGTATTTTGTGGTATTATTATGAGTTAGAATGCTTCCTACTACCAATACCGCTCCCTCATGAAGAAAGCCCAAGTACTTGCTAAGAAGAAAGACATTGCAGCAATTGAGGAGTTGTCTCAAAAACAGGTTAATCCTATATCCCTTGTTTGTTTATGAAGCAACGTGGGGCGATTATGTCGTTTTCTTTTTTAATATTCGTGAGTGCCAAACTAGCATATACGCACCTCACCTATTTTCTAAGGACAGACTTCTTCACCCTAATCCATCGGTTAAGAGGATGATGCAATTGAATAATCTTCTCTACAGTTTAGACAATGTATTATTTCAGTACATATTCAACCTTTATAGGATGACATTGAATAATTGTGGGTGAGGAAACTAGGATACCTCTCCATGAGATTTATATACCAACCCTAATTTTATTAAATATTCTAGAAGGGGCTGATAATTTCTTAATGGGATGATTATTCTTCTAAGAGAAAGGAAATCTTATCGTGGTTATAAATAAGTACAGAGAGGAGAGTTGAGGACTTGGATAGGGAAGCATCGGTACTCTCGAATCACCGGGTAGCTTGTGTCTTCGTTTTCCATTTCACATTGTATTTTCTATTCTTGTTTGTTAATGAAGTTTAGTGTTGGAAGTTGAAGAATTCATCCATATTTTAGCATTATTTGGGTATTGTGTTTTGTATAACCTTTTGAGGGTTTATTACAGAAGATCGGTACCGATACCCTTACAATCTAGGAAAAATTACCTTTTTGATCTCTAAGTTTGGAGTTTAGTTTCAGTTTGCTCTCTACGTTAAAAAAATGAACACTTGCTCACTTTTGACCCCTACGTTTCAAAATTGGACATTTTGACCGTGACATTTCAATAATGCACACTTTTGGTCCCTAGATTTGAGTTAGTTTTAGTTTAGGGATAAAAGTGTTCAATTTTAAAAATATTGGAATCAAGCTGAAAACTGGACTCCATACTTAGAGACCAAAAGTGTTCAATTTTGAAATATAGGGATCAAACTGAAACTAAACCTCAAACCTGGGGACGAAAAAAGTATTTTTCCCTACAATCTATTGTTGCTTTCTTGATAACAACTTTCGAAAACTGATTTTTCCATTACAAACAGGTTGGAAAGTTTATGCAACAGTGGAACGATAGCCTAGATTTCAGAAACGATTACAAAAAGAGAGTTTCGCTGTCTCTAAACACCCGACAACTTGGCGTCGATGGGAGGATGATCACCAACCAGAAGCCAGAGGCTGAGGGCTCTAAAAAAGTTATTAAGCCAGAGGCACTTTCTAAAACTAGATTGAAATGGTTAATGAAAGATCTTGAAGATCCCTCGGAACTTCTTTCCTTGTGAATACCTTTGTACATATGCTTGAAGTTTCAGCTTTAATCTATTTGTTCCTTGAAAATAATTTCTGGATGGGTTATTTTTACTGTCAGATCATATTTTTACTGTGAGATCATGTTCACAAGTGTTGTTATTGAACAAATTTTTTTCATTTTCCATTCTAAAAAAAATAAAAACTTGAACAAAGTTGGCTCCATTCTTTCTTCCCTCCTAACTGTTCCTTAAACCATGATTCTTCTTCCTCTCGTCAACTCTGAGATTTTTTATCATTTTGCGGCTAAGGCATGGTTTTATGAACAAAGAAATGTTTATGGTTGATCTCATGTAGATCGAAAACAATAAACAGAAACGTTTGTTAAACACTTCAGTGGATATTAAGATAAGAAACTACTATCCCTATTCAACTTAGTAGAGCACTAGCGGCAACTTGTATAACATATAAGGTTACTGGTTCAAATCTTCATTCCCCTAAAAGTTGAATAGAAAAAGAACTTAGATCTTGGAACCTCAAAAGAATTTTCGGTTGTTATCATTGAGTCGTACACGAGAGACCAAATAATAGAAAACTTGATGTAAATACAAGACAAAGTAAATCAGTCGCTTAGAATCATTCATTATATTGCTTCCAAGTAACTTGATAATAGACCAATATCTCTATTTTCATTGATGTTTTGAACATAATATAAGATGTATTTACATATATGATTTAATCCCTCACTAACAAACTAAAACAAGAGAAAATAGTTACATTTTCAATAGATAGCTCAAGAAAAAAGCTCACGGAAACTTTTCTTCTGTTCACCAAATTTCAAGCTTATACCAAAATATTGAAATACTTCACAACAAAGATGGAGATACTAGAGCATTTCTTGTGACGTTTTTCACTGAATCTCAATTAAAGTTAAGCCATTCTAATCTCAATTAAAGTTAAGCCATTCTTAAACTATGACAACTTGTTAATACGTTTTAATATTGCATTATAAATACTCATTAATACTAGTATCATAAGAAAGTAGATGACAATACTCATTAATACCAATGACAACCCTTGCTAAATTTTTTTTTGAAAGTAGCCGTATTTGTAATTATTTTCTAGATTTATCTAGTTTTGTAAGTTTCCCTTGAAAAAACTAGATAGAAAAAAACTTACAGTAAGGCCTTTAAATACCCATTTAGCTCCTACACATCCTTGTACAATAATTGGTATTTTGGAACTCGCTCAGGAGGCAATGGACAATTCACAATGAGCTTGCCTTTCATTGCACCCCTAAATATTGCCTGTCATAAAAAAAAAGGAAAAAAAAAAAGAAAAAAAAAGAAGAAGAATATTACAAAGTCCAGTTTCCAAAAGAATACATGCATGACAACCAAAAAGTGCATTATCTAATCTAACATGAATTTTGATTTTTTTTTTTTTTTTTTTTTAACAAAAAACAAACCTTTTTATGAAAAGGAACTAATACTCAAAAGATACAAACTCTAGATAAAAAAATAGAGAAAAAAGAAATCAGAGAAAAATAAGGGAACCCAACCGAAATAGATATCCGATAGGTTCTAGACCTTAAAGTATTAAGAAATAATATAGGGCCTTACGGGCAATTGGTTAGAGAGTTATGGTTATAAACAAGAGGGCTATGAGTAAGTAAAAGGGAAACAATGAATTGTATGTGAATTTGGGTCGGAGAGATTTCAAGATTTGAAAGAGTCCAAGTACCTCGAACTACTTGATTTATCGTGTGTTCGTTATGGTTTGTTAATAAGAAGATTTGGGTTCTGTCAATATCTTGAATGGAAAACCCATAAGAAAAACCGGGAATGAGAACGCCAAATTGAAGCATTTAGTTGAGCTGCCTCAAAATAGACAAAACCAAAAACGAAAAACCAAATGGTTATCAAACTTTCTTTAACGTTTTAAATTCAGAAACTTACTAATCAAAACTTTAAAATAGTGAGGAACTAAACTTGTAATTCACCCCTTTTTCTTTTATACAGAGTGAATAATTTCATAGATTGATGTTATGGAATTTTATAAGAGGTCAAACCAGGAATATCACCGAAAGCCCTTTCAACGAATGAAAAGATTCCAAATGCTATAGCCATTTAAGAACACAAAGATCTATGTTCTTATCAATCCTAAGGCATAACCAAACCCAACAAGTTGAAGCATAAGATTGTATTCTCATTTCTGTATGTATTTGAAAGAATCGATGCTACTCGGGGTAAACAGACTCGTCCCTGGGCCAGGCACTGGGAGATATCGAAGAAATTGAGACACGAGAGGTGTCTACAAATTAATGTCACAGGTGAGTCTCAAACCGAAGATCTTGAGGGGAGCACACCTTCAAAACCCGAGCATTCCCGCCCCTTGGGGATATGATACTCAAAATTATGAACATAAGTTGAGACTTGAGACACCTCTTAGCTGAAGAAACATCAAGTCCTTAAGCACAAACAATCAACAATTTATTTCGTTTATAGCTTATCATTTATGTTCTAACCCTAGAGACCACTTACCTCCACAACATCAATAAAATCCTGTTTTTGATTAAAAGCACCAATCCACTTTGTATGATCTGCAGTCCTGCATATCAAAAGAACATCCTGTCATCATCAAAAGAGAGAATACATAAGAGGCATAATTTGATTTTGATATTTCTAAACCAAAAGGCTTAACAAAGAATAACTCTTAACTAACAATATGAAGATTATAAAAAGACTGTCAAAATGGTTTGAACTCATTCCCATCTAAGACAATTTTTTTTCTTGAAACCGGGGAATCAAAGCTTCACTCCACTAAACCCGTGGTAAACGCCCCGCTCCGGGCCAAGCACGAGGAGACATCCAAGGAATGGAGACACAAGAAGTGTCTACAAACTAATGTTGTAGGTAAGTCTCGAACCTGAGATCTTGAGGGGACTAATCCCAGGCAATCGACCACTGCGCCACCCCTTAGGACCGTTCCCATCTAAGAATAATTAATTAAGGTAGCAATATCCTCAAAACTAAAACATCTTGGATTTTTTGATATTCAAAGATCAGATAGTCGAAGTGTACATAAGTTGACTTGTATACTCACGGACATTAAAAAATAAGTTAATGAAGAGCATCATGATAAAACTCACCCCGAATCCATCTTCATATGATGAGCATTGAAGAAGAAAACAGTGGATGGTATAAGAGTTATGTCAAAGTACTTGACATAAACCTGTAATTCTTCTGAATCAATATCAACCAGTGCTATCGAAGCAAACTTCGAAACTTCTCGCACGCACTTAGCAAGCTAAAATCATTGAAGAAGAATGAAACATAAGCAAACAAAATCATGAATTCTGTAAAAGCACATCAACCCTAAAGAGCAAAACAAAGGTTAGGGATTTGGCAGTATACAATTTCGTCAAGGAGAAGACAAACTGAATCGGTACACCGCCCAAATCGGAGAATGAGGACCTTATCAATGGTGTCCCTAATGATGGAATCCACTTCTCTCTTCTTTGTTAAGGTCCTTAGAAGATAGCTCATTCTTTCACCCTGCAATCCACCTGCACAAATTTAGTTCAATAAAATAATGTAGCTTCAAAGACACCATATGTTGTGGATTTAAACATTTTCTAAACTACTCACACCTCACATATAATGCAAGTCTTACAATCTTTATACGTTACACATTTCACCAATCATAACTGTGCTTGCACAAGTTATAACCTAAAAAAAACACAGAATCTCATAAATTACAGTAAAATCCATAACAACAAACAGAGAAAAGGAGTATAAATATACCAATGACAACGAATTGCAGCAATTATAACCAAACAAAACTACACCCAGCAAGCAAAAAAAAAACAGACTAATGCCATAGACTTGCTTGATCTTCTTCTTTTTTTTGGTAAAATACTATTTTGGTCCCTAAATTTTGACATTTGTTCCATTTCGATTTCTGAGCTTTCAAAAGTTCAATTTTACTCCCTAAACTATGCAATTTATTTCATTTTAGTCCCTGCAACTTTCGAAAGTCTAATTTTAGTCTTTGTACTTTGTAAAAAACTTAAAATTTGTCCCCGTCGAAAATTTAAAGTCAAAATTAATCAAAATTGGTTCAATAATTTTAATATAATCAAAGACAAAATATGAACCTATTCTAAAAATTTATAAAACAAAATAAATTAAAATGACATACTTTAGGATTTTTTTTAAAAAAAATTCAGGGATCGAAACATAACAAATTTCAAAGTTTATGAATTAAAATTGAACTTTTGAAAGTTTAGGGACAGAATTCAAAGTTCAATGACTACAATTGAACTTTAAAAAAATTCAACGATCAGAATAGAACAAATGTTAGAGTTCAAAGACCAAAATTGGGGTGTCCGGGGGGGCACCTTGACTATTCTTAACCTCTCACCATACAACGTTTTAATTAAAAAATTATTTCCTAAATAGGTGTTCATCACATCCAACCCATAACCTCTTAGATCCCTAAGACCTCTCTAATATTTTTGTTCCGATTATTGTCTCTTCTTTCTTCCAAGATGGTTCAATGCCATAAATTGTTTCAACAGAGAATTGGAACTAAATTTAAATACAGAAAGAAAGGATAAGGGCAATCTTCAAAGCTAACAAGCAATAATACCTAGAAACTAGAAATTAGTTCAATCGACCATGGGAGGGACAAAAGAAAAATAGCCCCGTGAATGAATGAGGTCAAAAGCCTGGGTTGATAGAAAGCGCGACCAAAGGAACTTGAAATTTGAATTAAATTATCCCTAGTACTAGTAGACTTTGAAAAATTTTGAGTCTCAGCATTTAATTTTGAAATTTCAATCCGTGTTAAATCTTGATGAACATGTTCAAATTTCGAGCTATAATGGAAAATCGTACCGGTGAGTTCTGCGAGAAAAATCGTATCGACGGCGAGAGAAATCTGAGAGAGGTCGACGGCGAACAAATGAACGGCGAATCACTCGTACCTGTTGATGAGAGTAGTTTGACGGGAATGAATATATTTATAAATTTATTTGAAAAAAAATTATATCTGGTCAAATTTTTTTTGTTAAATTTTATTTGAAAATTAACCCTTTTTTATAAATTTAAGAAAAATGTTCACCTATTTTATTTATTTATATTAAAACTATTAATATTGTTAAACCAATTTTTAAAAAATATCAACTTCAAATTTGTTACTGGGACCAATTCTAAACATTTTTAAATTTTAGAGACTAAAAATGAAACAAATTTGAAAGTCCAAGGACTAAAATCAAACTTTTGGAATTCTATGGAATGGAATAAACCATAAAATCTAGAGATCAAAATGGTATTTTAACCTACAAATTATCATTTTTACAAATTATTATTATTCAAGATATCTAATACGGTAGATGACGAAGTTGGTTGATGACTTGGGTTATAAAAGTATTCTCCCTCGAGATCTCAGGTTCAAGACACATTCGTGACATTAATTTGTAGTCTTCATTAAATTATATATTTTGTGTCCAATCAATTACTTAGCTCACACTATCATCATTAAATACGGCTAAATTCCTCTTTAAAGACATACTATTTCTTCCAACAAACATTTTCATATTTAATTTCTTTAACAATTAAATTTTACTATTTCAACATCTTCACATTTTTTTTATTTTTAAAAAAATTTATGATTTGACGGAAAAATTACACATGTTTGAAGTTCTAGGAAGAGATGGGAAGAGAATGATCTCATTCCACGCTTTGGTTGATAAGATTAATTTATTATTATTTTTTAGTATTTTTTTGAATAATTAATTATTTTGAATGATTAAAAATAGCAAATTATTTTGAATGATTAAGAAAAAAAATTAATAATAATTTATTTGAATAAGATTATTATAGAATAGGTATAAAAAGTTAATTTTCTTACTAAAAAAACATGCAATTTATTTACCACTTTCTTTCTCATTTTCTTACCAGCCAAACAACTAAACAAAATATTTAAATATTAAACCAAAAAATAAATAAAATAAATAAAAATGCATATTACTCTATACTAAAAAATGTTATTATTTCTCAAAAGTTTATAAAAAATGGAACCATATCTATACATTCTATTACTACATAACGGCTACCTTAATTATTTTTTAAAATTTACTTTCTCCCAAAAAAAACAATAATAATAATAAAGAAAAAAAGTGGAAAAATATCAAAATATAAAAAAAAAAAAAAAATCCTCACTTTTTTTTCCTCTGAATTTCTAATTTGGACCCCAAATTGTCCATAAACGAGAATTGGATAACCCCACCACGTCCGGCGAAATCAACCGGGCCAAACCCCTCCGGTTCATCGGCACCGGCGAGAAAAAACATCCATCACCGCCGTCGTCTCATCCTCCGGCAACCCTCCGGCGACTTCGCAACGCCGATGGGATCCTCCAACGACAATTCCTCATCAAATGCCTCCATTGCCCGATCAATCAACTCGCAGTTCGGCGACGAGACCCAACGTTTCCAGAAACTCGCGTAACAGTCGTAACAGCTTAAAGAGGCCGGCGCGTGAAAACACGCTCCACCGGCCGAAACGGCGCGCGAAGCACCGGCATTGTTCCTAGCTCTGTTGGGATGTTGCGTTGCCGATGAAGAAGAAGTGGGCGGTGACGAGGCCTGAATGGAACTTCTCATCATGAAGGACAAGGTCTGCCGGTCGTCGACGGTCAGAGGAGTGAGAAGAGACAAAATCTCCTCCGGAAGTCGGTCCAACACGGCGGAATAAGAAGAAATTTCAGCGGCGGCGGCGGCGGCTGCTAAAGTAGAAGAAGAAGAAGAAGAAGAAGAAGAAGAAAGAGTGGAAGGCCATGGACGAACTTTTTTACCTTTGTTCTTGTGTTTCTTGTTGGCCATTTGTTTTCCTGGTGTTCTTGGACACAAACGAAATGGGTATTTTCCAGCTTCTTGAAATTGGCGGGAGGGTTTAAGAGAGAGAAAAGGGTTTAAGTTTTTTTTTTAATAGCTAAAATGTTTAAATACTGCACTTTAACTTTCTTATTATTATTAGAATAAATTATAAATTTAGTCAATAAATTTTTAATTTAGTCATTATATTTTAAAAATTTTATAAGAATTTTGATTTATGGTTTGGAAAAATTTAGAATTTAGTTTTTATAATTTGAAAAATTAGAATTTAGTTCATAAAATTTGATAAAATTTAAAAAATTAATTTGTCCATCGTAAGCGAATTAAGGAAGTAGATGTACTATTGATATATGATTTTTTTTTTTGTTCAATTAATTATTCACCGACTCTCCCATTATTAATTAAACACGTAAATAACTTACGAACGATAAGACTATTTTTATATTTTATCAAAATTTAGGGACTAAATTGTAGATTTTTAAAAATCAAATGAACTAAAGTTTAGATTTTTAAACCATAATGACTAAATTTTAACTTTTTTTTTCGGAGAGACAAAATTTATAATTTACACTTGTTATTATTACTTCAATAGTATTTAGGACTAGTTTTTTTTTTTTTTTTTTGGAAGCAACGTTGTAAACTATCTCATTCAATTACCAAGTTACTCAAAAGGGAAATAGAGTACTTCACATCCAAACCATCATTATAGTTAAAGACACAATTACAATAAAAGCTAAGTGAACATATCAGCAGCTCGATTACAAGATATACCATAAATTGTTCAAACTTCGAATACAAGATATACTATAAATAATACTAACTGTTGCTTTTGAATCTGATTCCACCAAGACTGAATGAATAAGAGCGATGCAATTATCCACCATATGTCCGAAATCGTCGCTAATTGTCAAACACTCTATCATCTTTACCGATAAGATTGTTCCAGGAGTCCTATCCGTCTTAGAGTGCATAAGACGATGGCTTCGTTATTTGAATATTAGTTTTTTCGTAGTTTTTCTTCATGGGACACTCCATTGAACAACACTGCAAATGGATAGAAGAAATACATACATGGATTTTTTTTTATTCTATTTAGAGCTAAACCTCATATTGTTCATTATCTTAATGATAAATGAGACCAGTTTACCCTGTCATAGGCTTTGTTCATATCCAATTTTAATGTCAAACAACCTTCTTTATCTTTTCTTCTTTAGTTAATAGAGTGGATACATTCGAGAAACTCGCCATGAGTTAACTTCTCGAGACAACTGTTGCTTGATTATGAGATATGACTTTTATTCAGCAGAAGTTTGGACTTGGTTGCCAACATCTTAGCTTATTTTGTAATAGTATTACATAAGTTGATAGACCTAAACTCTTCCATTTTAGATGATTTATGAACCTTTTGAACGAGGACTATGAATGTGTTGTTCAAATGATCTATCTCTTTATTATCATTAAACACACTTTAACAAAAAATTTGAAACGGAAAAATATATAATTCAAACATGGTTTATATATATATATATATATATATATAATATAATATATAATATAATATAATATGTATCATTTTAGTTTCTAATATAATTGTATTTTGAGGTTTTTTAAAAAAATAGAAAAGTGAAAATCTCATAAAAAAATTTCAATCTTATAATCAGTGTAATATTAAAAAAAAAATGGTTATAAATGTATTATATGGAATCTAAATTTTTATTATTAATCTAAGTATGATCAATGGGAAGTTTGGATTGCTAGTCTCTTCCTCGGTTTCTTTTGAAAAATTTCCTTGATTTTTTAGTATAAAACAATACTTAAATTAGAAGATAACATTATATGAATCACAAACTAAACATAGAGGGTGTTATAAACAAGACTCGAATTACTAGCATCATTAGTGACTGTTGAACTATGCTGGCTTCGACACTAACGCATCTATAATTATTAATACATTTTAATAATATATTATAAATACTCATTAACATCGATATACTATATTATAAATACTAAATAATACCAGTATTACACTAAAACGGTTAGTGGCGCAGTATTTCATTGTTTGGTTTTAATCCAATTCAACATTAACGTTACAGGTTTGTAAAAATTTTTTTTTTTTTTTTTTTTTTGAGTTACGGTTAGTCGTAGCTTTTAAAATTTTCTACTTTTATGTCAAGAAAAAAAAAATGACTAGAATTTTTTAAAATAATTAATCATTATTTAGAAAAAACTTGTTGAGAAAATTCTTATGATATTGGAAAGACTCGTTAATTAATAAATATACACAATAGAAAAAAACTATTAGTTTATAAAATTTTCATTATAAATTTATAAGGCGTAAAAAGTTATGAATTTCTTATAGACTTTTAGAGGGATAAAAGAAAACTAAATATTTTTTGGACAATTTTACCCTTTTGACACGTGAAAATTTCTTAAAATTAACTTAAATGTGTTAATTGCAATATTTTCAAACTTTAGAAGAGGTAATTAATTGAAAGTTTGAAAACTTAAATATTATAGGGGTGGTTTGTGCAATTTTCGTCTGTAGAAATTTCTCAACATGGATTACATTGTTGAAATAAATCATCCAATTTTGGGCTCTTTTTTGGGCCGGCCAAACCAACCCAATTTGATCTCTTAGAATGGTAATGGGCCCAATTTTCTCATGGTCCAGTTTGAAATTCTTTTGCATTTTAAAATTGAAAGTCAGCAGAAATGGAGAAAAGACACCAAAATTGTTGTTTACATGTTTGTCCCTCACATTTCAAAGTATATGTATACCTTTTTATTTTATAATTTGATTTAATTCACATTTTCCTCAGTAAATATTCATTGGTTGAACTAATTATGCAATTTTCATGTTCAAATCATTTACTTTCGATAATATTTTTAATAAATACCATCTATTGCTTAGTAGATGTATGCGAATGTCAAATCGAGCATAACTCAACTGACATTAGTGATGCATTAAAATTTATTTGATCGGTGATTCGAGTTTTCTTTGTATCCCTGTGTATAGAGTTTGTGGTTCACTCTTTCAATTTGTACGCAAAAAATTAAAAAAAAAACGAAGAAGAAGCATGTGAACCAATAAAAAAAATTGTTAATTTACAACCATACTTTTCTTTTCTTTTTTTTTGAAAAAAACCTTATCCTTCTTGATCTTTCATTTATAATGTTTTGCACTTTGATTTTGGATCAATTTGTTAACATTAATTGACTAGTTTGAAAATTTTACCAAAAAAATATATAGGAGTGAGAACGAAATATGTTGAAAATACCTTACTTGTTTTAGTTTATAAAGTTAGCCTTCGCTCTTAATTAAGGTGTTTAAAAGCCTTAGATGTAGTGTGATCCAAGTTAACGACATTATCGAGAAAGGCCCGAGTCAGAATTTGTTTTAGTCTAAACCATTACAAGATTTTCCTTTTTTTTTTAGTACAAACAAGAATTCAATGACTGAAATTAGAGATCTCGTAGTTGATAATATACTACTAATATCAGCTGACTTATGCTAGCTTAAGTAGGTGTTACAAAATGTTAATCGATAGTATAACATACCATGTAATATTTTAATTTGGCAACTAATTACTTGTTTAAAAAAATGACCTTTTTTTTTTAATCTACAAAAATTGAAAGTAGAGAGTTTATTTGAGCCCCCGATTATGCAATTGGATGACTCAATTGATGTTTATCTCATCATTTATCTTAATTAATCTTTTGTCTAAATCTACCTGCTCCCTTGTGTAAACTTGTTATGTAATTTTAATATTATAAGAATATTGATTTTTTTTTAAGTATAATTTTTTTTAAGATTTATTAAGAAATTTATTGTATGTTCAATCATTTCCATTGAGAAAAAAAATGTATATAATATTTTCTAAAGTTAACTTGTGATTTGTTTAAAATAAAGTTTATATTTAATTAACCCAAAATTTACCAACCAGATAAGTTCAATTTCAAAAATGAAAGGTATCATTTATATAAAATTTTTATATTTAATAAAAATCTCAAATTAAAATTCTACCCAACTTTTTTTTTTTAGTATATAACTATATAAATATACAAAATATGTCGAATAATATAAAAAAAAAAAAAAAAAACCAATTTTCTTATTAAAAAACAAATGTTAAATTTACCTTACGTCAAAATTATTTATAAGTTAAACAAAACTGCTCGTTAATTATTTGTAAATTTTAAATTTAAATCCAAAGTTGTAAGAAAAAAAAAAATATAATTCATAATTATTATTATAATAATCTACATTAAACATCGTCTATCATAACTTATAATAACCTGTACTTCAAGCTTTCTCGATTTATCGATAATAACTTTTCGTTTATAATAATTTATCGACATCAAAACACATCCTAAAGGAATTAGATTCCGAGTAGTGGAAAGCATATGAAGAATTAATATTGGAGACTAAGACCCAGAAAAGAAGGAAAAAAAAAGTAATTATTAAAAAGGAAAATAAATTAAACCTTAAGTAAAAATAAATTATAATATATTTTTCTTTATGTGTCTTAGCTTTTGAAAAAGTTACCACACAATTATTAAAGTGTAGCATTCTTTGAATTCCACCAACAAAAAAATATCTCCCTTGCCTACTTTGTCTACAAGCAACCTAAAATTTTAAAAATTAAGAGAAAATTATTTTATTGCATATAAATTAATTAGTTACCATTTTAACCTAGTAACTCAAAGAGAGGTTAACTGTTATAAATATTGTTGAAAATAAAAAGAATTTTTTTAAAAAAAATCTTAATATTAATTAATATTTGATATATATTTTCTACACTTGAAATTATAGCTAAATTCATAAATACTCATACCTCATATTTGTTGATAAAACATTTAAAATCAGTTAAAACAACATTAGAATAACAGATTCGATCTTCGGTAATTGTAACTCCATTTCTAAATTTGTAGTGAATAAAAAAAACTAGTTAAAACAACATTAGCGTCACGAGTTCGATCTTAAAAATTAGTATCTGACTCTTAATTAATTTGGGAGCAGTACTGCCTCTATGTAGGGACGTTTGTGGTCCCCTCCCCGTACTAAAAAAAAAGTTTAATTTGATTTCAATCTTTGTTGTGGTTAAGTTAAAAAAATGTCATGATTTGTAAATATTAATTAGAAAGGTATAGTCAACAAGAGCTAAGTTCAACTAGACTTGATAATCAAAATCACCCTCGACTTTTAATTATGATTGAATTAGAAAAGTGTGGTCTAAAGTTTAGTTCTAAATGATTAGGAATTAATAAATAGGGTAAATTGTAAATTTGGTAGAAAGTTAAAGTTTAGTCAATATATATATATACGCGCTTTAAAAATCTAAACTTTAGTCCCTATAGTTTGAAGAAATCTACAATTTAGTCCTTATGATTTGAAAAATTAGAATTTAGTTCTAATATTTGATAAAAACTAAAAAACAGTTTATGTCATAAGAAATTATTGGTGAATAAAATATGTAGAAGTTAATTATTTGTATGTTTAATGATGAGAGTGTGAGATAAGTAATTGATTAGACAAAAAAAAAACATATAAAGTTACATTTAGGTACTTAATTTTCCTGCGATTCACGAATTGGACTAATTTTTAGGTTTTATAAAACATTAATATGGACTAAATTCTATATTTTTAGGAATAAATTTTATATTTCTCCAAAGTAGAAGGACTAAAATTCTATATTTCTTGAGACTAAAGTCTAGGTTTTTAAACGAACTAAACTCTAATTTTCTTGAAAATATAAGAACCAAATTTATAATTTACGGTAATAAATATATAAAATATAATAAATTAGAAAACACACCCACCTACCAAATATAAATGAACTACTTAACCCTAGGGTTGACAAACCTAACCCAATGATCAACTAACTATGTATGTCACTATATATAAGAAAGCTCTTTTTTTTTTTTTGAGCCATTGAAAAAAAAAAAATAAAAAACCTTAAAAGTTTAATGGATGTCTTCAATGGAGAGAAGCTTTTTACCATAAAATATTGTTACAAACTTAAAACCCAACTCTTGCTCTACAATCTCAGTCTTCACTCTCTCATCATCTTCATCTTGAGCTTCTGCCTTTCTTCACAGTCTAATCGATTTCCTCCCGATGCGCTTTCTTCGATGATTACTATGGTCGTTACACCGCCCCCGTTTTTCACCCCGAGATGCTTGTTCGTCGTCGTCAATGTCATTGTCCTCTATATTGTTGGAGAACAGAAGCTCGTCGGTGCAAAATTGTTTTCGATGAATCGAATGTGCAACGAATACTATGTCGAGAGGATGGAAGAGATGGACAATGTGAGTACTCAATTGGTTGAGAAAGATGTCGAAGGAAAAGAAGAGGAAGTTATCGGCACCGTCATCGCCCTAGACGATACCGATGGAAATGAAAAGGAGTCGGAGAGAGAAGACGGGGACGAAGACGAAACCGATTGCGTGTTGGCCGATAAAGAGTTTAACAGAAGGGCAGAAGCCTTCATTGCAAGAGTTAACAGGCAAAGGAAGCTTGAAGCTGTGGATTATTTTTGAAATTGGTAGATTTTTTTTTTTTAGTGTGTGACGTAATGATTACGCGTTTGATCCTATAATATTTGAGATAAAAATATCACGGAAGATTACCATGACTTCGACATGTTTGATCTTCTAACCAATAGGGCCAAGCCATGATATGCTTAGCTAGTAATATTAGTGGGAAACTTACCAAACTAATCAAATCTAGAAAATATTATAAATATGATCACTTTCAAAAAAAAAATTAACGTAAGATAGTTATTGTATTAATGAATTATTGTCTCATTCTTTTTTATAATACAATATTTATAATAATACAGTAAAACGTATCATTGATTATAGATATAACTACTCTATAATTTATAGTTATTTTGTTAGAATAGTTGTTTTCAATATTTATTAAAATATTTATTAATTAAAGCTCTATGAATATCAACATTAAAGGTTATATTATCATGATTTAAAAAAAAATGAATTCATATTCATTAATATACATATACATGGAGTGACTTAGTGGTCAAAAAAGATCTTCAGATATATGTTTAAGGGTCTTAGGGTATGTCCCGTAACAATAAACGTGGTGCACGTAAGCAGGCTCAGAAAGTCACGGATATTAAAAAAAAAAACATATGGTTGATGTTTATAATGTATATAACTTTATTTTTTGAGATTATAATAATGGAGATGGAAAGACTTGAACCACAAATCGAGCAGACACTAGTGCATTTTTTTATTATAATGTGTATAATAATTGGTTGTCAGGAATTCTTATTTATGTTTTTCCGGAATGACGTTTAATTTATTTTAATAATTCAAATGGATAATTGTTAGGGACATCTACTCTACACGAGAATATTCACATTTATATGATATTGTCTATTTTAAATATAAGTTTTCATGATTTTATCTTCGATTATCACTAAAAAAAATATCATATTAATAGAAGTTATTGTCATCTCATTCGAACTCGGTTAGTTCATCTTGCCCTTTCTTACTCATATGATACGATTGATTGTAATATCAACAATAAATTTCGAAGGGTTAGAATATTTTTTTTACTGCTTTTAAAAGTTGTAGATTTGAAATTCTTTTTTAACTTAAATGTGTTATTAAACAACAACATAGAAATTTTACAATACAATAATTAGAGAATTCAAATAAAAATTGTCAAAGTTCAAACACTCAAATATAAAATAAACATAAAATCAAATATAATTAAACTAATTTTTTTTTTTTTTAATTTTATTTAATGGTAATTTAGGTTAACACGAGTATCACATATTCAAAATCTCATTTATTTGAAAGCTTGTAAGTATGAAATTTATGATATTGATCGGATATTATCTAGAATTTGTTATAAAATTTTAATGTTAAAAAGATTCATGTATGTCTTTTTCAAAATTTAGCGTGATCAATTTACAACAAACACTTTTAACTAATATTCATATTACTAAGTATTTAAAGAGAGGACAATTAATTTCTTTGTTTATAACTTTTTTTTTATCCCTCAATTTTTCTTAACTCAAAAAACATTAAGGGATATAGATATGGTTAATTATTTTACTATGAAAAGTAAAAAAAATCACAACTCAACCAAGCATGAAGTAGTGGTTATGCTATTAAAAAAAGAAAAAAATCACTAGTTTGAATTATGTATTCGTCCAAAAGACTTGCATCATTTGTCCACTTCTCTGACTTTGAATATTTTCTTGAAGCGGGTGGCATTTATGCCCCTATTTGAGGCAGTTGAAGCAGATTTTGTAACAACCCTAGTTTCTCTAAAATAAATAACGAAAGAAGCAAGAAGGTTTAGTCAAAGAAACGAAGTTGTCGGACGACCGAGCAAAGAAGGAGAGGAACAAAAGGTTGCTTGACCCTGTTTACAAAGTTCTGAAGGAATCGCATAGGCTGGATCGTAAAGGATAAATTTCTTGTCATCGGTTAGAGCGGCTAGACCGAGACCAGGGGATATATAGCTCCAAGCTTCAACTCTTTATTCCCCTAGTAATAGAGTTTAAAGAGTTGAGGTAAAGTAGCTCGAGCTCCTTTCCTTTTTGCTAACAGGGGATATTCTTCGAAAGTTCAAATCTCTAACTTGGCATATTATCAAAGAATAAAAACATACTTCCTAACTATCTTCTATAAACAAAAACATTCCCAAATTAGATCTAAGTTTTTTAGTTAATTTTTTCATATGATCATCTCAATTATTAGAAATAAAATGTCACAATGGTTATATAAAAAAGAACTTATTTCATCTACCTACAAAACATTATCAAACTTTGCAATATTTTGATTATTTACCAAATGGCCCTCACATGATGTTGATTTTTTTTTTTTTTTTTTTTTTTTGGAGCACTCCCACAAAAGAATATGCAATTTGGGAGAAGGACCCCATCAAGTTTAAGGGTTTGAAAAAAATTCCTTTCTTAACATGGAAGACATGCATGCACATTCAAGCTTACTTTCTCTTAAATTATATAAAGGTGTTGTTTGGATTTCATTTCTAAAAGGGTATTATTTTATTCAAAAACAATTATTCCATTTAGGTCTCATTCTTCATATCACTTTATTATTATTTTTAAAATATGGTTTTATTTTGTTAGGTTGAGATTCTTGGTTGTCAATCAAACTACTGTACTCGTTAAATAAAAAAAAAATTTATAAATTTAGTCCTTGTGATTTCATGAAAGTTAGAGATTAGTCCTTATATTTGAAAATTTAGTATTTAATCCCCATAATTTGGAGAAATATAGAATTTAGTCCCTAAAAGCATATAGAATTTAGTCCTATGATTTGAAGAAATAGAATTTAGTCTTTAAGATTTCACAAAATCTAAAAAAAATAGTCCACGTTATTCATAAATCGTAAGCGAATTAAGTATGTAAATGTGATATATGAATTATATATATAATTTTTTTGGATTGATTACTTATTACACACTCTCGTCATTAAACACAAAAATAATTAACTTCTACGTATTTTATTTACCAACAGTTACGAATAACGAACTATTTTTCATATTTTATCAAATCTTAAGAACTAAATTCTAATTTCTTAAACCGTAGAGACTAAGTTGTAGGTTTTTCTAAACCATAGAGACTAAATTCTACCTCCCATTCAAGCATAGGGATTAAATTTATAATTTATCCTTATTATTATTTTGATTTTTCCTTTGTTTTTAAACTTTGCAAAGAAAAAAATATATATATTCTTACAAAGTATTATATAATTTTGAATAATTGTCAACTGATAAAATCATATTCATTTAGAAATCCAAAACATAATATACTGCAAGGGGCTTCAATAAATCCCTAATAAATTAAAACTTTCAAAAAACTTAATTGAGAAATTATTCCAAATGATAATAGAGGCTTCCGACTCTAAAAGTGTGTTTTCTTAAACATCTCAAGTCCAAAACTTACGAGTTGAATGGAAATCGGTATTGTCTCTCTCAACCACTTTGGGTTCAAAAAAAAAAAAAAAAAAAAAAAAAAAAAAAAACCTACGAGTTTAACGGTAAAATCTTTTGTAATCTTCTATTCTTGAAATAGGTGCGGGCGCTTCGATACTATAGTAAGCAAGTTTTGGCTCCCATTTATTTTAAAAATTAGTTAATTGATATATTTTATTTGAACTTTTATTTTATACATAATAAATCCTATAATTTCTCTTTTGCATTAAGTCTTTAAATTTTTTTAAAAAAATTTAAAAAAATCAAGAACTAAATTATTAATTTTGAAAGTTCAAACACAGACAAAAAAACTCAATAGTTAGAGACTAAATATGTAATTAAACCTCTGATTATAAATAAAAACGTTGAGAAAATATACAAAATTTCTATTGAATAATTCTTAATATACAAAATAATATTTTTATAATGGAAAGTTTAGAAAACTATAACAAAATATTTGAATAAAGAATGTTTGATTTATAATGTTTAAATAAAAAGAAATGAGTCATCTAAAAAAAAAGGCTGATTAAAAGGTGGAGACATATAACAGATATATAATGCACATGTTTGGGAGAAAGAAGTACACAAGGTACAGTAATTGTAGGGCACCAGCCCTTAGTATGATCCACATCATCAAAGCCATATTTTTTTCATCAAGAGATATGGTAATCTTTCTGGTGGGGATGAGACCTTATACCCGACTTGATGACTCGGGCAGGGTCGAGAAATTCTCGATTTAGCTGAAAATTGATAAAGATGATAATTCTATCGAACCATGAACATACAATTTCATAATTTTATTTGTTATCACTTATATACTCATAAGATTTCTGTTATTTAAGTAATGCATAACAACTTTGCTTGCATCCCAACAAAAAAATAGGCGTTGAAAGAAAACTTAAACAATGGTTCAAAGATGATTATTGGGTTATACGAGATGTTATTACAGAAATACCTCCTTAGGTTGACATAAGTCGGTTTGCTTACCTAAATAACTATTTAATGTTATTAGACTTCACACATCAATTTGATAGAGAAATTTTGGAGTATCAATTTGATAGAGAAATTTTGGAGATGTTATTACTTGTCATAGTAAACATCCTTTTGAAAATGTTGTGCAATCCATGGGTTTAAAGAAATACTCATAAAATTATGGAAAACTTAGTTACCCAACTAATCAAATTTAGAAAGTAATTTTAATTATGGTCACTTTTTTTAAAAAAATATCAATGTAATTTTGTATTAATAAATATTGTCTCATTCTTTTTTATAATACAATATTAAAACGTATTAATGATTATATATGTAAATACTTTAAAATAACTCGTCCAATATAATTTCTCGAGCTAAAATTTCTCAAGTAATTTTGAAAGCAAAACATTAGAACCATTGTAAAAAATACAGTTTACTTCTGAACAAGGTGAGTATTACTTTTCAAAGTAATATCGTGAGTATTACTTTTCAAAGTAATATCCACGACCAAAATGACTTTTAATAAAAGAAAAAAAATGTAGTAAAAAAAAAAAAAAAAAAACCGGTTTTCAGTATTTTTCAAACCAAATCTGACTGACATATTCGGTTCAAACCCGAGCCACAATCACACTTATATTAAGTTTTCGATTTTTCCTTGCATCTCTAGTCGGGATAATAGGTCAATTTTGAAAAATACTGAAAACCGAATATTCCATGCGATTTCGTTGATTTTCGATTTCGCCTTGCATCTCAAGTCAGGATAGTAGGCCAATTCTAATACATGAAATAGAGTTTAATAGGGAAAAATAAGAGAGGAAATAGTAAAAAGTGGAAAGAGGCGTTCTTCTAAATAATAATAATAATATTAATTGTGTTAATAATAAGTAATAACAATGGTTAGGCAGAAATGGCTTACAAATTATTGGTTTGATCATCAGCATTGAGAAGCTCATTTACACAAAATTGATGTAAATTGTCATACATTTTGGACCAATGTTGAATCATTTGCATGGATTTTCCATAATCATGCTTCAGTTTTTCTAATTCAATTCCTGTAGCAGCAGAACCTTGTTGCTGTAGTGTGTACATAAATGACATGTTAGTACAAAGATGTGTGTAAAGTACTAATGCCTATGAGATCAAATTTATTTAACATTCGAAAAATACTTTGTTTTATATTCAATTCTCTACAATAAATTTCAACTTTTTTGAAGAAATATTAGAATTTTTAATCAAATTTATGAACAAAATCAAATATTTGAAAACTATGATCTTGTTTAATAAGATCTCGTTTGATAACCATTTCATTTTTTGTTTTTGAAATTTAAGCCTACAACTACTACTCCATCAAGTAATTTTCAAAATTTGAAAGCTAAAACAAATAGCTTCCAAATTCTTGTTTTGGTTTATGAAATTTGGTTAGAATTCATATACTCAACCAAAAGATGAGACATATTATAAAGAATTGAATTAGTTAAATATAGACTTAAATTTTAACAATCCAAAATGAAAAATAAAATGGTTATCAAACCGGACCTAAGCATTTGTGCTTACACAAATACTCTACTCATGGTTTCATCTTTCTTTTCTTCCTTTTTTTTTTCTGAAACCGGGAAATCGAAACTTTGTTCTACTATACCCGGGATAACCACGCCCGTCCCTAGGCCAGGCACCGGGAGATATCAAACCTGGGACCTTAAGGGAGCACACCTTCAAAACCCAAGTCTGCATCACCCCTTGGGGGCAAATTTCATCTTTCTATAGAGAAGAATGAAAATTGTAGCCAAATTAGAAATCAAAATCAAGGATTTGGAAACTGTTTTTAGGCCCCGCTTGATAACAATTTGATTTTTGAAATTTAAGCCTACAACTATACTCTAACACATGATATTCATTACTTTGATATCTAACTTTTACTAATGTTTTCAGAAATCAAACCAAAATTTGAAGCTAAAAAAATAGCTTCCAAATTCTTGTTTTTGTTTATAAAATTTGGTTAGGATTCACATACTTCTTACAAGAAGATATTCCTGAATAATGCAAACTTAAATTTCAAAAACCAAAAACCAAACATTTAACAACCAACCCTTAACTTTCAAATTAGATTTGATTTTTAAAAACGTAAGTAAAATGCATAAATACAAATTATAAAAACCTTACGTTGAAGCAGTAATTTTAGACTTAAATTTCAAAAACAAAAAAACAAAAACCAAATAGAACGAGATCTAGTTTTTTTTTTTTAGTTTTCAAAACTTAGATAGGCTTTCAAAATTAAATAGGGTTTAATCTATTTCAAAACAAGAACACTAATAAATTGAAGTAGCACTTATAGGCTTCATTGCTTCATTTCAAAAACTGAATACTTGTAAAACAAAATCTTAGAACTAGAAAAAACAACAGGTAAAGAGCAAGCACCTGAAGCTCTGCGATTTGATTGTTCATCACGCGAGAACTAAGAGGTGAAAACCCCATAGATTCTGTGGGAGGACCTGATAGACCAATTATAACACCATTGTCTTCTTCGTCGTCCTTTGAGTTTGCGAATTTAGCAAGGGCGGGAGGTAATAGCGACCGATGTTTTCTCAAAAAGCCTTGTGAAGTTGAATTAAGCTGCGACTTTGGGAGTTGTTGCTGTCTAACAATAAGTACATTATTTACAGGACCTGCACAATGGTATGAAACTCAGTGCATAAGTAAGCAATTTAGATCTTGTAATTTGAGTTTCTTTTCTTTTAATAAATCTTATAATGAATCTTTTGTTTGCGTTCATTTTATTAAACTTGGTAAAATAATAACCGTGATTCCATTAAATAAAAGAAGCAGTCAGACATTATCAATGGGGCAGCCTGATTTAAGGGTGTATTTGGGGCAAAAAGAAATGAGAATGATTATGGGAAGAATGATTAATTGTGTTTGTGGTTAAGAGAAATGATTATGAAAATAATGATCAATCGTGTTTGAGGTGAAGGGAGTGATAATGAGGAAAATAAATAGTTATGGGAAGAATGAAAATTTTTTATGGGAATAATAGAAAGTTGCAAGGAAGAGAATAAAAAGATAATTTTAGAGAAATGTAATTATGGGAAGAATGATTCTCGATGGACCAAATACCGTAAATCATCCCCTCCTCATTCTCCCCATTTATTAATGGTGGCCAAAACATCCCCTAAATGTAATTTGTAGAATTGGAAAAGATTAAAAAAGAAAGAGACAAAATAGGGTATTCAGGCTTCAAATTGTACACAATGATTTGGTTAGCCCACCCACCAATCCCTTATGATTAGAATTACAAAGAAGATAGAACACTACTGGCATACACAATGAAAAACCCCAAGCAATTGATTTGCAGCAACAGAATTCCCCAAGTTTATACAGAAAACAAAATGGGAAATAAAGATATTCATGAAAGAAATAACAAGGATGCTCAGATACAGTCAGTGAAAGAAAACAAAATGTACTTAATGGGTTGATACCTTTTGAATGTGTGAGAAGACGAATAATACTATTGGTTCTGGTATCCCAAATTTTGATTGATCCATCCTCTAATCCAGAGATCAACATATTACCACTTGAGTAGTATGCCAAGGATGTAACAGATTTGCTGGTTAAAATACAGAAGCACAATAGGTTAAGATAGGGAAAATTCATAAAATAAAATTAAATAAAATTAAATAAAATTAATTAATTAATCAATAACATGCATGAAGAACCGGTATGCATATAAAACATATTTAGTTTATATAAAAAAGTACATTTTATTAATTCTATACACAGATATTATCAACTTAGGAGTAGAATACTGGGTCCAAGTTCTTAAGAAATTAAGACACTATTAAAATACCACTAGTGCAAGGAAACAATGCCAAGACTTCAAGTATAATATATCATAATGAAAGTTATGAAACTCTGACAAGATAATGTTTTCTGCAATTTTTAAAATGCAGACCTCTGACTTGGTAATGAGCTGATAATATGCAATCCATAATCACTGGAGGCAGGGCTTTTAGCATTGAGAGCAACAGTGTATATATTCCCATCTCTACCACCCCCGTAGAAGACATGTTCACCAGGATCCAAAGCCATTGCATCAATTATTGAAGGAAAGATGATATTTCTTAATAATTTCCCCTTAGATAAGCTCCACACCTAGAAAAATCAAGTTAACATACATATGATTTACCGAAAGAAAACTTAATATGAGAGAAGTTTGGGTAGGAAAGTTAGTAGTCAGTAACCGTAAGTTATAAATCATAACCAATTCAAAAATAACCTAAGCATTTTGGACTGAAAAGTGCATTATTTAACTTTTGGATAGATCATAGAAGTTGATGTTTAATGATGCAGTTTCAGCAAGGGCTCTATTATAAGGCAAGAAATTATATATCTTTTTTCATATCACTGAGTGTACGGGACCAACTTACACCTACTTCAACTATTCTCGTGGGACAACTACCTAAACATACTACATAAGGTAGTCAAGGTAACAAATAGAAAATAAATTCCTATCCATGGTGGCCACCTACCTAGGAATTAATTTCCTACGGGTTTCCTTGATATCCAAATGTTGTAGAGTTAGGCTCCCGTGACAATAGTTGAGGTGCGCGCAAGCTGGCCTGAACAGTCACGATTATCAAAAAAAAAATCCTAGACACAAGTGGTTGTCATGGATTGAACCCATAGTCTCTCTAAACACAATAAATAGTTCAAAACTAGTTTATCTCAGCACCAGCAGAATTGCAAAAGAAAGGTTTTACACTCATAATGTTTTACATTCTCTAATCCAATTAAACCTCTTAAATTGTCTTAGGAAATTATAAAAAAAAAAAAATTTGACACTTAAACCTAGTATCCACAACTTTCGGCAGCATAACACATCGGGTTAACATTTAGACAATAATTAAATAACACCCACATAGTTTTTTTGTTTTTTTATCTTACCTTGTGTGCACATAGTTGGCAAATTTGTGTTCGTCCATACGTCCCACATCGCAACTAAAAGCACTAAAATCCTAAATAGGAATGCAAGCAAACCTTAAACGTTAAATGCACTGATTTCAGGAAATGCTACTCACCAAGTTAATGTATTACTAAACTAGCAAACAAAAATAAATTAAAGAGGTTTAATTGAATTAGTAACACTGACTAATTCGCAAAACTACATAGTATCATCATCATAAAATTATATCATCGACATAGAAATTCAATAGAGTTCCAAACCTTGCAAGTTTTGTCCACAGAGGAAGAGATTATGATAGCATTAGATCCTCCATAGCCAACAAGAATATCAGTAACAGGTAAATCATGCCCAGTGAAACTATGTTCATATAAATGTTTCCTTTCCCTTTCCCATCCATCATCAAATACCCTGTTAAAATACAGGTTAGTAAGAAGTTCAATGAGTGACAATAAAATCTCAACATACACACACATCCTAACTTGCAACTAGCAAGGTTATGTATCCATTAACATGTAATACTTGTAAGAAGTTCAATCAGTTTTATTTTTAAAAAAATGAATCTAAACAGACAAGCACGACACAAGGGTGGTAGTTTATACGTTAAGAGGGACCAAACTCTAACGCAGCCATCTTCAGAGCCAGAAATTAGCAGGGAGTCATCTTCGGAGAATACCAGGCAAGTAACTGTCCTATAATGAGCATGCCATTTCTTAAGCAATCTACCACTCAACACCTGCAACAAGAAGCAATTCAACATATACTACAGCCATCAATGTGCCAACTAAATCTTTTTTAAGATACACTGGAGGAATGGAGACACGGGAGCCAGGAGGTGTCTACAAATTAATGTCACAAGTGAATCTCGAATCTGAGACTTTGAGGGAAGCATACCTTCAAAGCTCAAGCATTCAACCACCGCGCCACCCCTCGGGGACAAATATGTCAACAAAACTAACAAGAGGACAAGTAGAGTCTTCCCCAGTTAAGGAATTTCAGTACTCAATACAACTAAACGATATATTATGACTTAAACAAAATCATACCTCCCACAAGTAAATATCTCCAGAGAAACCACCACCAATAATATAGGTACCCTCATTGTTGGAAGCCAAAGCCACAACTGGTTCAGCCGGAAAATTCTTAACTTCTACTTGAGGCTGCACGAAAAAAAAAAAAATCAACTCATATTATTGATAAACATACATTCGCCTATGTTAACAGTTAGAATAACTAGTACCTTAAACCAAGACCAGTAGAGAACGGAGCCAGACGTGGCGACGGCATTACGAAGCTGAGAACATGCTAGAAACCTTTCACCAACGCAGACAAGACCGTGTGAGGGAGAAGCACAGGACTTGTAACGAAGTTGCTCTGCACCAGTGTGAAGGTCCCAGCAACCAATCCCGGAATCAACGGAGGACGAAGCTATCAGTAACACCATTCTGGCTAGGATTTAAGCTTTGATTTTACTGGACTGGTTCCAGATCAATTAAGACAAAAACGAGGCGATTTTAGCAGAGATACACAGATGATTAAACTCTATTAACAGATATATACAAGAAATTAAAAGGAATAGGGTATCATAATGCAGTTCACAAAATTCCAAAAAAAAAAATACACGCAAAGATTGAGATTGAAATAGTACCAGTAAGAAGAATAGAGTAATAAAATCAGTGCTGCCGAGTTGAAGGGTGGCTGCGACGTCGATACTGAGCTGGTGAAACGGTGGAGGGAGAAGCCGCAGCGAAGAAGAAAGGGTTTAGGGTTTTAATTTTCAATTTAAAAAAAAAAAAAATCAGGATAAGGGTTTTATTTATGCTTAAAACTTTTTTTTTTTTCCTCCCAATAGTTCTAAACTCAAAAAAAACAAAACAAAACAAAACAAAATCCTATGTTTTAGTTTTTTTTTTTTTTTTTTTTTTTACCAATAGTTTAACCTTTTTTTTTTTTTTTAAAGAAAAATTCAGTAACCATTAACCAACTCCAAAGCTTGGTAACTCCCCCGACACCAACAAAGTCATCTTAGGGGGAGGATCCCCTCCTCGAAAAATTCTCCAAGTCCAAAACATAGGGTTAGATACATGATCCCTAAAAGGGGGAGAAACAAGTCTTTTTCTAGCTAAACAATCTGCTACCTCATTACAATCCTTACTACATAACTCAAAAGAGATGTTCCTAAAAGAAGGGATCAAATGTTGAATATCAGCAATCACAATAGTGAGCTCTGACAAATCTTGGGAAACTCCTCGAATTAAATCAATAACCTGTCTCGCTTCTAATTCCACCAAGATACTAGGAAGGTCCGTCAAACCACATTCACGCAAATGTCGCAATCCTTCCCGAATTGCAATGTCTTCCATCATAGTAACTGATAATGCCTCCACACAACCACTCGATCCCATCAATTTTGGTTTTCCTTTTCTATCCCGCACAATTCAACTGCATTGCCCATTTCATTTGAATTCCAAGATCCATCCACGTTTAGCTTCCATTCATTTGCCCCGGAGGGGCCCGTTCACCCACATCACTTCTTCCATTTCCAACATTACTTTTCGGACGAGCGACACCAAAATTCACATATAAGTTTAAAGCATTAGTAATCAATAAAATTAACTTTTCTTTGTGTTGCTTTGGTGTTCGTATCCAATACCACATTTCTATAATTTCATAATTGTCATATTAAAATAAGCACTATTAAAATCAACAGAATTGATCTTTGCTAAGATTCCCTACCACAAGTCCGCTCCCGATTCCGCATTCCTGAAAATTTTAAAAACGTCAGTAAAGAAAGGAAAGACTTTAAGCCACACCAGGATGTGCATTTACACTCCTTTATAATATGCAAATTAGTTTCGGAAGCTTTCCCACACAAAGTGCATGTTGCATTAAAGTCAACCCCTTTCCCCACACTATTCGCCTTATATATGGTGAATAGATATTTGTTGTATCTGGTGATCCAACTACATTAGAATGTATGCTATTGTATTAAGAAATTACTTCGAAAAACAATCAAATACCCATAAACCTAGAGATAACCAATAAAGAACTATAATTATCCTTTAAAAGAGAAAGAACTACAAAATTTGAAGAAAAAAAAACGAAAGCAAAGGAAGTAGAGATGTTCACCTAGCGAGAGGCATGGTCGAGGAATGACTTTCCATCGTTATTTCACTCTCAAAATTCATCATTTTTTGCATGGAACACGAGATTTTTCACGAGGATTTTTTTTTTTTTTTTTAATTTAGTCAATTTTTATATTTTTTATGTAATAATTTCAAATAATGAAATATCTTTTTAAAATATCTATCAAGATTCAACTATATTGTGAATTATGAAAGAAAAATCCTCATTTGAATAGATTATTATATACAATTTTAATATTCATTGGTTGATAAGATTTTGATTGACTCGACCATGATTTCTATTTAGGTCATGGAGAATCATTTCTCATATAATCATTTTTTTTTTCAAATCATATTTTTATTATCATTCTAACTAATTTTTTTATCATTTTGATAACAATTTTTTATTTTTTTCGTAAACTAATTTTCACTCATCACATCATACTCATTATACTATTATTTTCATCACTCCAAACACAAATAATCATTTTCTCCTTAATTATTCCCTACACCAAAACGAAAATAATTATTCACTTTCCTATTCACTTCTTAGTTCTCATTACCCTAATCATTTTCATTGCTCTTCCTCAAACACACTATATGTATTGTTGTTGGCTCTCTTATTAAATGATCACCTGATGATGGTGCCTAATTTTTTATCTTTGTGTTTGGATGATTCATTTTTAGATTATGACCAGGGTAGTGTGGTTTAAGGGGAGCATCTCCCGAAGGAGGTGTTTGTGTTGCTGTTGTTAGAACTTTCTGGCTCTTGTTTTTTTATCCTAATGACATGATTTATTAAAAAAAAAAAAAAAAAGAAAAAAAAAAAAGAAGAAGATGATCACCTTTTGGTATGTGGTTTGTGGCCATAGTCATTCTTAGGGAATGTCCACTATTAGTGATCACTCGTCGGTGAGGTTAGGACGCAATGTTCATTGTTTATTTATGAAGTTTTGTTTTTTCGAAAAAAAAAAAAACATTATGTGGAATCAATCCATACATGAATCATATAGTTAGATTTTTTTTTTTTTTTTTTTTTGTTCCCACTAGGAAAGGACAACGATTCACGAAAGAAGTAAGAATCTAAATTTTCATACTAATTAAAGTTTTTTTTTGAAGGGGTTTATGGACCGAAAAAGAGAAAAAAATACCGAAAATTGCATACACTACTTCTAAATTATAGTGTTTGTAATAATTAAATTCTTAAAATTTTCATTTGATCCATCAATTTTTTTTATTGTCATAAAATAGAAATAGCTCAATGTAATCTCAAAAAAAAAAAAATAAAAAAAAAATATATATATATATATATATATATACACTTTTTAATTATTTGATACCATATATATATATATGTATGTATGTATGTACACACTTTTTTTATATATGACAATTTTAATTTTTTTTCAATGTAATCTAAAAAAAAAAAAAACAAAAAAAAATATATATATAGATATTTTTTTTTAATGATATTTGATGAAAATAATATATTTAAAAATGTTGGAAAAAATGGTTGGTGAAATGTCAATAGAAACTTTAAGAAAGGGGCCCATTGGTGTCCCCTTGGTTGGCAACACAAGATGTGAAACCATGGAAGAAGAAAGATAAATGTAAACCACCTACCAATTATTATCAATCTTTACTTTTCTAAACTTTTTTTATTTGATATTATTTATTAAATACTATTAGAAAAATTATACTAAAACGATTTTTTGATTGCAATTATTACTTCTAAATACTTAAAATAATTTTCATTCTAAACATTAATTTTAAATTTTTTAAAAAATGTCTTTAAACAAAATTTTGACGATAATCGCTACTTTTAAATACCCATAATAAAATTTTCATTCTAAATATTTTTAAAAACTATATCTAAAACAAGCTTTTACTGCAATCATTATTTTTAAATACTCAAAATAAATTCTCATTCTAAATACTAATTTTAATAAATACTCTTAAAAACTACATGCAAACAAGTTTTTTATTACAATCATTACTTCTAAATATTTAAAATAAATATTTATTTTAAATACTCTTTAAATCTCAATCCGAAAATTCAGAATGACCAAATAGTCATAGGTTCAAGTTCTTATATTACTTTAAACTATAGAAAAAAAAAAATTTATTTAAATTCTCATTTTCTTCTTTGAAAGTTTTCTCAACTTCAAATTTTTGAATATGAGAGCAAAATAAGAAAAGTCTAATGGAATTTTCTTACCTAAATAAGTTGACATTAATTTGTTTGTGATTTGTCACATTATAACCAATCACCATCAAAATCAAAGAAAAAAATATATATTATGGTTAATATAAATTCTTGGGAGGTGTTTGAAGGTAGGATTTAGAATTATTTAGAATCGACAATTTACAAATCCTACTTTAAAAACTACATCCAAACCAGCTATTGTAATTACTTAAAATAATTAAGAAAATTTACGAAATTAATCAAATCTAGAAAATAATTATAAATATAATCACTTTAAAAAAATGTAGTAACTATATTAATGAGTATTATCCAGTAAAATACAATATTTATAATATAATATTAATGACTATAAATAAAAATATTTTAAAATTTTACTATATTGTGATTGTTTTGTGAAAGTACCATATCCACCACAATTCCCTAAATAATTATTAATTCCTAATAACTCAAAATAATTTCTCATTTCTAATTTCTAGTTTCTAAACTATTCAAAATAACTTTTCATGCATTATCAATTAAATATAATTTGATATTTGATTAATATTTTTATTAAATTATTAGATAAAATAAAAATTTAATGTATATGATTTTTTAATCTATATATACATAAAACTATAAACTTTACGGTATTAATGTGTATTCATTAATCAAAAAGGTTATAAGTTCAATCATTTACCTCATTATTGAACTAACAAAAAAACATTATAACTTTGCACTTAATATTTTATTAAGTTATCATATACAATAAAAAATAGCTTACAAATTAGTCCTTACCATAAATTTAATAAGTTATTACATAGAATAAAAAAGCTAAAAAATTAATCCTTACCATAAATATAAAAACTTACCATTTTAATAAAAACTAAATACAAATGTAAATATATTTTAAAAATTCATAGAGAAAAATGTTAATTTTGTGAGAAAATATTTTAAAATTATATAAGGAGTAATTTTATTTATTTTTTTCTCAAGTCTATGGACTAAAATAGAATATTTGAAAGTTAATGACCTAAATGAAACAAATTTGATAATATAGAGACTAAAATATGACATTTGAATGTTTAGATTCCAAAAATTGAATAAAACTCAAAGTTTATGGACAAAAAATGTATTTTAACATATGATTTGGTTATATAATTTTAACAAGTCTTTGAATATAGAATTTGAAAGAGCAGTTAAAATGAGATATTTTAATCGCGTCATGGGTTCGATCTATTTGGTGGCACATTAGTTTGATCTTGTTTGGAGGTAATCCAGCTCAACATCACGTATTCGATCCTGAAAATTCGATAGTATGCTCTCATTTATTTGAAATTAGTGGTGTCATTTATCATTTCTACAAAAATCTACATCCAAACAAACTATGAGAATTTATAATACATTCAATTATATTAATCAACATTTTTCATTACATGTCGGCTTAGAAATCTATGAGTAGTTTAATCATAAACTTTTTGGTAGTCCAACGTATCTAAATAGATTTATTTTTTATTCGTGTCAACTTGTAGCACATCGACAGGACACACTAACTAATCCTACTATATTTAGATGCAAAGAAAATGAACAGATAATTAATTATAGATCATTGTTTTGAATTGAATCCATAACATTCGAACTTCTTAAGGTTTTTTTTAGCCCAACCATTATATTAATTATGATGGGTTTAGGTAGGTAATAAATTATTCTCTAAGAATAGATTATTTTCTCATAAAAGAAAGAGGACAAGTCAATTAAAGAGATTAACCTATATAAAAAAGTAGTCAAAAGTGTACTATGATTGAATTAAAGTTGGACAAATTTAAGGGGGGCACAATTTGCTATAATAATAATAATAATAATAATAATTAGATCATCATGTTTACATGAAAAATGTAAAAGATTAAACTTTTTGAGAAAATAATTATCAAAAACCATATATATAATTTAACTCATGCCTATTCATATAAAGAAACGAACGTCGTTTAATATAGTTGAAAATCCCTAAATCGGGGCCGCATTAAGGGAAGAATAATTAAAAAAAAAAAACTTTTCTTTTCATTTTTAAATTTTGATAAGGATTACAAAATTCATTTGGTTAAAAAAATATAGACAAATAGTAATATATAATTAAACATAATTCATTTGAAAGTACCATTTATTGTATTTGCTAAATTTTTTTTTATTTTTCAAAAATTCAATTTGTTTTAAAGTGGGGTTAGGATGGTTGAATGAGATGAAAAATGATTCATTGTGTTCGATTGATCCATCGGATTTCAACTCATCAACACGAATTTAATCTTACTTTTCTTCATTTATCCATTATCTTTCCTTCCATTTTCGATGTAGCCAAACAAGCCTTAATTTTGTAAGGAAAGAAATCAATTTATCAAAGAAAAATTATTGAGAAAAATTTATTGATAAAGTATAAGTTTAGTTTCATTTGAAGAATATTCGAATTAATTCTATAATTTGCATAATGTTAAAATTTATTCCATATGATTTTTAAAACTTTCATGTAGTTTGAAAAGAAGGATTTGTTATGAGTAGCAAATACTTAGGATTTTTTTTTTAAATATATCAAAAACTAATTTAATAAAGTTAAACTAACCGTTACTATACTTAAATCAAGTTAAACTGACGGTTACTGAACTTCAATCAAGTTAAAAAAACAATAAAAGTTGAATTTATTTTTTGCTATGTACGAATCATTTTTAAAAGTTATTACAATTAAAATAGATATGCTATTATTTACTATCTACGCCATATTTTCTTGAAAAACATTGCGATTTATTCTCGTGGTTTAAAAGATATAATTTAGTCCTCCTAGTTTGATAAAACTTAAAATACAATTTTTGTCATTCATAATTAAAAATGTGAGAGCTCAATATTCATACATGAATTATGAGGCTTTATCAAAACATAAAATTCTAATTTTTAAAACAATAGGAACTAAATTTTAATTTTCTACGAACCATAGATACTAAATTTATACCAAACTTTAGCTTTTGAAACTATGAAGACTGAACATATAATTCAAAACAAAGGGATCAAACTAATCATTTACAAAAAAAAATAATAAAAATTCAACCACAAAGATCTATTCTAATATTACTGAAAATGTAGATTAACAATTGAAGATTTGGATATATATTGACCAAAATAAAATTAACCTAAAAAATACATAGATCAAAATAATACTTCAATAAAAAAAAAATATATTTGCGAAAGTATCCAAAGATAAGGGCTATAAGGCAACTTTCCAAAATCATCAAAGATTAAATCAATAAATAAAATTAATAAAAAAAAACTTTAAACTAAGATCTCCTAATGATTTTCTAGTGGCCACAATTTTTTTTTTTTTTTGTTCTTCAAACCCATTTATCAATTAAATAAAATATAAAAAGTCAATAAAAAACACCACAAACGAGTGTCTCATGGAGCTTGAGGTTTGTCCACCGAGAGCGTTTGGGTAATGGGGTCTAGAGTGGGTTTTGGTCCGACCATGAACCGATTTCAGTGTATGGATTTAGAGGAGAAGGAGAGGAGTTGAACTCTTTGTTAGAGTTTAGTACATTATAACTTCTCTCCAACTCCTCGTCAACCTCTCCTCGACTTCTTTCCAACTCCTCTTTATTATCTCCTTAATTTCTCTCAAACATCCCATCAAATGTCAAATCATATTTTACATCAAATTTCATCTAAAATAAATATCTTCTCTCCTAAATACAAATTAAAAAAAAAAAAAAAAAATCAACCAGTTCTCTCTAAACATCAATTCTCAAACAAATACTTTATATACCAAAATCACTCAATTTTCTCTGTTTCTTCTCCTCTCCTCTCCTCACCTCTCATCAACCTCAAAATCAAAACACCTCTTAAAGTCTCATTAAAGAGAGAGTAGGTTGACTCATGTGGGTCAAAAGTGTAAGGTTGAGTTGATAGAGTTTTAAAGGGAGAGTGTCATTAAAGAGAATTAGGTTGACTGATGCACTTGAGTATGCAGTGAAACCAACTATTAATCAAAAAGGCTACTAGTAGAGCGACCCCAATTTTCCAATTATTAAAAAACATATATTTCATACGTCTTACACTATTCTTAAATGTTACTAACGAAAAAAAAATGAATGAAGGTAGTATAAAAAAAATTTCATATTAGATTTTCTTTTCCCACCCCCAACTAAAGATGAATATCTCACTCAGACACACATCAAGGCATGCTCGAGTATTGTTCATCAAAAAATACACGCACATACATTAGATACTAAAACACGGAGACCAACAATATAGAAACCATAATACTTTTAATTAACCATCATCAATAGATCTACTGATCAAACAGAACTTTTGGTATACCAAGTTATGGTTCAGACTGTGATAATCACCACCTACCAATGAATTAATTTTATATGAATTTCGTAAAAATCTAAATGTCGTAGAACCAACCGAAAGAGTTAGAATGCGCATAAGCAGACCAAAACAGACAAATGAAAAATATGGAATTGAGACATCAACCAAACAGTAATCTAGGAAGCACAGACACTTCTATTTTGACAAAGTATCTGTGTTGAACACGTGTCAGACACTGTTACTACCGAACACTCTTCGGACACGTATCTGATATTCAAAATTTCGTGTCTACTTTTTCTTTTTTTTTTTTTAATTTCGGAAACTTCACGAACACACCATGGACACTCCATTTAAGACTTATTTGTTTTAAGTTGGTGGAGGTTGTTGATGAAGACATCCACCGAAGAGAGATGGACTAAAATGAAAAGAAAAGAAAATAGAGTGAATAAAAAAATGAAGTGAAAACTAAAGTATTTTAAGCTTGTTAAAGGTAGGTTTATAAATTTTGATATGTGTACTTTTAGTATACATTTAAAGAATGAAGAGATTTTACTCTTTATTGGATTTAAATAGACTCATATAACTAACTACATGAGTTAACTTCATATTCATCATTCTTTGAAATATTTCATAGTTAGTAAATATTTTCGTATTATTGTCCTACATTCTAAAATAATGGCATGTCTCCGTGTCCGTATTGTGTCGTGTCGGCCGCACGTGTCTATATCCGTGCTTCTTAAGTTTAATGCAATTAAATACAGAGCGAAAAGCCAAAATCCCCATTAAGATTTTTGACTCATAAAACAAAAGAAAAAAAAGGAGAGTAGTAGTAGAATTAGTCAGCTTCTTCCAAGAAACTCAATCATGGAGGACCCATCTCTGTTTCTCTCTTTGCCTTTATCCTCTCATAAAAACATCATCCTCTCATAAACCACCCATTAGTCCACACTGAGGAACCCACCTTTCTTTGGGTCCTCCCCCATCCCCACACAACATCCATTAACAAACATGGAAGATCACAACAACACCAACAAACCAGCAGCAGCAGCATCAAATCCAGCAACAATTACTCAATCACAAGCATCATCAGCAGATACCAAAGATTTCAATATCATAATTGAAAACAAGAAGCATCATCAACAACAATTGGTTCCTAAACGTACCTCCAACAAAGATCGCCACAAGAAAGTCGATGGCCGTGGCCGAAGAATCCGCATGCCAGCACTCTGCGCCGCTCGTGTTTTCCAATTGACTCGCGAATTAGGCCATAAAACCGACGGCGAAACCATCCAGTGGCTTCTCCAGCAAGCCGAGCCGTCGATCTTCGCCGCCACCGGCTCCGGTACCATCCCTGCCTCCGCTCTCAACGCCGCCGGCGTCTCCGTCTCCGACCACAACTCCTCCTCCGTCTCCGCTGCCCTAACCCCCAAAATCGGGCCGAATTGGGCCGGGTTCTGGCCGTCAATGGGAGGGATCGGAACCGGGTTCGTGAGCGAGTATCCAGGTTCGATTATGCCAAAATTAGGGTTCCATGGGTTCGAATTACAGGGGATGAATTTGGGATCAGTGAATTTTCCGACGATAATCGGGAATAATCAGCATCAGCAGCAAGTACCGGGGTTGGAATTAGGGCTTTCGCAGGAAGGAAGCAATCTAAGAGGGATGTTGAATTATGCGCAAATTTATCAACAATTAGGGCAAAATCGGGGGGAGTCCACTTCCGCGCTATTGGAGCAGGATCAAGCTCCTGATAAAGATGATTCTCAAGAATCCAGATGAAAGCAGTTTCAGATTTCTAGGTCTAAATTATAGCAATCAAAGAACAGAGCTAAATGAAGACGACGAAGAAGATTCCTACATATTTGCACCGGGTTTTTAAATTGTTCAAATTCAGGTATTTTTTTCCCATTAAAAAAAAACAAAATCACGTAATTTTTTCACTCATTCTAATTTTGGGACTCATTTTTCCCTTTTTTTTTTTTTTTTTTTTAATCTCACTTTTTTCTACTTTTATTAAAAATAAAAAATAGTTTCTTTTTTTAGTTCACAAAATTGGTTTTTTTTTTTTTTTTTTAGTTCATTAAATTGGTTCTTACTTCTTACTTCTTCCTTACAAGATAATAAATTTAAAACTTTTGAAGAAAAAAAAAAATCACAAAAAGAAAAGTTGTTTTGTAATTTAAATATTGTTTTTGGCAGAGAGGAAACGAGCAGTTAATGATAGTTGAATACTTGTTTAAGAATTGATATTAATATTAGTTTGGTAATTAATTATTTGTTTTGAGATTGCTGTTAGTAATAATTGGGTGTTATGTTTGATATGAAATTTGATAAAATTGTTTAATAAAAAATTTGATGAGTGGTTGTTTGCTATCATGTTCAGACGAATAGTTTTCGAGAAGTATGGCTTTACTACTCTTTCCTACCAGAAACGAACATTAGAGAAATTGGTTAAAGATTTTATGAAATATTGTTTTTATGTTTTTAAGCAAATATTGAATGAAAATATTTAGGTTTCTTCTTCATGATTTTATTTTTATGTTTAACTCTAAATGATTTGATTTCATATAATTCTCTAACAACAACACCTCACTTTTATGACCCAAAAATGCAATCCAATAAATATATTTTTCAAGACTGAATTTCAAAAGGATAATATTATATCTATGGATAAAATATTACTTTGGATTTTTCAACTTTGTACGTTAGTTCTTGAACTTTCAAATGTTTCAGTTTAATCCTTAGACTTTGAAATTTATTTCGTTTTGGTCCCTAAATTTAAAAAAAAAAAAAAAAAAAAAAACACTTTAATTTTTTTTTTTAATTATAATATTTCTTTATAAGTTTTAAAATGTCATCACATTTTTTTCCTTTTATTGTATTAAAATTATTCTCATTGTTGAATCGATTTCAATTAATATTATCTTCAAATTTATGACAATGACTATTTAAAAAAAAAACTAATAAAAGTTTAGAGACAAAAATTGGATTTTTGAAAGTTTAGAAATAAAAATGAAACAAAATTCAAAATTCAATACTAAAATTAAACTTTCTAAAGTTTATGAATTTTTGTTTATGGGTTAGTTTTTTTTTCTTTTTAAATAAATTAACAAAATAATAATATATTTTTTCTTAAAATTAGAAATTAACTTTTTTTTAAAGCAAGAATAATTTAATTGACCTATGTATGGTTTAATAATATTATACAAAATAAAAATCAAAGATTTTTTTTTATATTGATTTTGATTTGTAAATGCAGGAGAAGTTTGAGGAGAATAAAAGGTTTGACTTTTCTTTCTTCAATTTTGAGGTGTGTTTCTTTTCTTTTTTTTTTCTTTTTTTTTTTTTTTGTAATTTCCTTTTTCTATATTTGTATAAATAATTGCTAGAAAATAATTGATTTTAATATGAGTAATTTTTCCAAGAACATGTGGAAATTTCTTTTATGTTTGCATTTAATGCATGAAAACAACAATCTATCTATTGGAAAATTGTGGACTGTATATTGAGAGCAAATACCAATTTCATACCTGTCTTTATTTGACTAATGACTTTGACAAAATGAATGGTGTTTGGATTCGGAGTAGAGGAAGAGAAGAAGTTCACCTTCTTGTTTGTTTTTAATATATTACGATCTCTTTCCAACACCGTTCTTCGACTTCTCTTCCGCCTCTTGTCAAACTTAATTCAAACTTTATATTAAATTTCAACATCTCTTTCTCTATAACTTTAATTCCAAACAAATACTTCATATTCTCGAATAAGTCAATTTTCTCTTAAACAAATACTTCATTTACATGTTCGAAGTGAGTAATTCTATGAGGTTTCTTTTAACTTTTTTTAATTAAAAATTGACTCATGAACACACATTTATGTCGGGAGAAAAAATTTTAGTTGAGTTAATTGAACTTATATGATGCAATTGTTATCTGCTTTTATATATGTGATGTCGCCTTTTCTTTCGAGTTTTTTTGTTTATCTAACAATATTCGACGATGTCAATCACAAAACGTAGTTCGAGTTGTATGATGTATGGTTTAATTTATTGAGATACGTCTTGAACTATAACGTCTTGATACCTAGACAAAATATGTAACTGAACTTTTATCTGCCTTTTGATTGTTTGTTGTAATATGATTTTATGAGAGTGTAGTACTGTATTAACCTAACTTCGTTTGATCGACAATCTTGTATTCTTATCTCCTTAATAAAAAAAACAATTCTCTCATTTGTCAGTGAACGTAGCTAACATACACTATTATTTTTATTTTTTTAAGTTGCAAAAATTTGGTGTAGGGGATTCAAACTCGTGACTATATGGTTCTTGAGTATACATTGATGCCGATGAACTATTGTTCTTTTGACCTAATATACGCTATTAGTAAACCACGTAAATCATATTTTTATTTCTTGTTTTTAATCTTAACATGATGACGAGTCAGGGTACAATAATTGAAAACATTATGCTCTCAAATGATAGTATTGATCTTCATACTTCCAATACCAAAATATAAATTATGTGACATTTTCAAAAAAACAAAGTTTAATTTCTTAAAATTTTATTTATATATATATATATATATATATATTTTTTTTTTTTTTTTTAACTTAATCTAAGTATTGTTGTATTGTCTTTCATTAATCCTAGATGGTAAATTTGTAAATTTCCTTCACAAAATAAATAGAAACAAAAAGTGTGTATAAAACCCATTTCCATTTGTTAAGCCCAAATCCACCAAGCCCATTGCTGCTAATCCAATGCTTATCCACCCAAGACATTATTTATGGAAACTTATCAAAGTCAAATTAATACATTCTTTTTATAATACAATATCTATAATATAATGGTAAAGCGTATTAATGGCTCAAGAGGCAAATACTTTAGAATTTGTCTATATTTATAATTATTTTGGGAAAATAAATAATTTAATACAATTTTTTTATTTTATAACCGATGGAAATATATTAAAATACAAATCTCACACAAATCTAGACTACAGATTTCTGGTAGGAAACAGGGCGTAGACGAGAACCTTTATGAATGACTCTCTAAGTTAAGCATGCTTAACTGTGAAGTTACTGTCATTGAGCCATCAAAAAGTAAGGTGCATCTTGTTAGTATAGGTAGTACTAATCAGTTCTTTTAAACTTTTCTTAACTATGAGACTATATCTTCCAATACCCCTCTTGTTTGGATGTGGACGTAGTTCATTTATGTATCTCTCATAACCGCGGGTGTTACACTTTTTAAAGCAAAATCTCAATATTTTTCTCAATAGTATATACGACGCAACATGATATCGAGGATAAATTATAAATTTCGTTCCTATAATTTGAAGAATGTTAGAATTCAATTCATATGCTTTAAAAATCTAGAGTTCAGTCTCTATGATTTTGAGAAATATAAAATTTAGTCTTTATAATTTGAAAAAAATATATAATGTAGTCCTTATGGTTTGGATGAATAGAATTTAGTCCCTACGATTTGATAAAATCTAAAAAATAGTTCACGTATTCGTATATGCGGAATAAGTTCGTTTATATAACTTTCGACATGTGAAATGATGCATTTCTTTGTCCGATCAATCACTCACTCACACTCTCATCATTAAACACGTAAACAACTAACTCTTACCTATTTTATTTACCAACAATTAATAACAGTTTAGTCTATTATTTAAATTTTATCAAACTTTAATGACTAAATTTTAATTTTTCAAACCATAGAGTCTAATTTTTAAATCATACAGACTAAACTCTAACTTTCTTTATATTTTAAGGATCAAATTTACAATTTACCCTAATATCAATCATCATCTTGTATCAATATCAAATCAGTTGATTAATGTTCGACATGTCGCTGAAAATTGTATCGACAAATCGTAATCAAAGTGGGCCTGATTTGAGATTCGGATACATAAAAGTGGTCCAAAAAATCTAGTTGATAATTGGACCACACCAAAAAGATTGGAATTGTTCGGTTCGGATTGGACCGGGTCCATTATACATAGCCTTTCAGAATCTATATATTAATTTTACCAAACATTTATCTATCAAATAAAAACAAAAACAAAATCCTCTTTCTTTTCTCACTTTTATGTTTAAATCAATATTTCCAAAAAAAAAAAAAAAAAAAAAACATTTTTTCTATTAACTTTGACAATATTTCACAATTAAAAACTTAATTTGATTGTTAATAACAATTTCGATTGACTGATATACGTGTTGTTGTGATTAAAAAGTTAGGAGTTTGAATCTTCCTTTGCAATTATTAAACTTAAAAGTATTAGATTTTGGTCTCTATAAACAAATCATTATAAAAAATTGTGAGAAAAGAAAAGATATACGATTTAAAAAAAATATATTAAATGAAATATTATTTTGGATGAACTCTTCTCAAAAAGTAATTGTATTATTCATTAATATCAGAATTATGTAATTTAAATACTCATTAATATATTAAAAAAATGATCATATTTGTAATCGTTGTTTAAATTAGATTAATCTTGCAAATCATCAAGATGGACACTTCTCTTATAAATGTAGGTAAATTTTAAATTTTTACATTCATACATATTGTATTATAAGTATTCATTAAACAAGTATTATATATATTTTTTAAATACTAATATTATGTATTATAAATACTCATTAATATAAAAAGTGACCAGACTAGCGCGCTGTAATTTTTCGTTCAACTAGGTCTAAGCCTTCTTTTATTTTTTCTACTGTAATTGGGGTGAGAATTCAAACTCTAACATCATATTTATTTGGTATACACTTATACTACTGAACTATTATTTTTGATGACAGCATAATTGACTTAACATTTAAGGGCTGATCGGTAGATTTAAAAAGTGATAGGTCAATTTATAATGATTATCTACTTAAAAATTAATTTTATACAAATTTTCTTAACACTCAAATAAAGGCTCAGATCCAATTTCTCGTAAAATAGTTGCGATGTGCATAAATTGATCAAAAAATAGTCTATTATAAATAAAAAATTATTAAAAACAAGAAAGTAAAAGGCCACTTGGTGTTGTGACATGTGAATCTATTGTGAAAAAGAATAGACAAATTGAGCAGAGCACAATGCCAATGCTGCTCCCTACCCATGTGCCTTACTACATCCCCTTCCAACCTCTCATTTATTACTTTTTTTTTTCTCTGTATATATATTTTTTATTATTACAAAATTTTCCTATTTATTTTATGTTAAATGTCGTGTGGGCCCGGCGAGAAGATGAAACGTAAACGAAAATTTCTTAAGGGTACAATCGTGTTGTCTGTTATAATTAGACAGGTGGAGATGTTACCTGTAACAAAAACTACGCTTATTTATTATCGTACGTAACGGTTCCATGCACCTAATGAAAATTCTTATTCTTATGTTCACATAGTAGTGTAAGATTGAAGTTCCATTAATATTTTTATGATACGTTTGATTCGAAACATAGACACGTTTTTTCCCCTCCGTGAAGGAAGAATAAACTTTTATTAGGTGGAGATATATCCGACGTTAAGTAAATATGCACGAGTAAATGAAAAATAAAATAATAAATTTATTTAGTATTGTAATGAGTTACTATAAAATAAAATGGACTAGTGTATTAGACAAATGTTAGCATTTGTTTGAATTTGTTGTATTTTAATAATAATTATAAACAAGCAGATTACTGTGTTTTTTCTGCATTTTTTATAAGATTTTATTCTAATATTATTAATTATTCTTTTTACATCAATTGAGACTATAGTCATAAAAGAAACACATGAGAAAAATGAGAAAATCATCCTAAGAATAATAGAGAAAACTAAGAATAAATAAATATACTTTGGAACTTAAAATTAACTTACATTTCAAAAAATATACATTAAAATTAAATTCACCCTCATCTTATAAAGATTTTCAAGTTAAAGAAATAAAAAGTAATTTTAATTTAGTTTTTATTTTTTAATTTTAATAACTAAAAACGAATATTTAAAATTTTAGAAACTAAAATAAAATAATAATTCAAGGATTGATGAGAAAAATGATATTTCAATTTTTTCTCATCGTAAAATTACTCCACATAACAATTTTTCATTCCTCTATTTAATTATAACATTTTAAAAAAATAATAATTCATATATAGCATATTTTCATTTGTTTTTTAAAAGAAAATCAGTTTTGTCGATTGAAAACGGTTAGCAGGATGATTGAATATATTAGCGAGCTGATTGAGTCTATTGGCATGTTAATTGAAAGCTATCAACTGAACTACTAAATGAAGGCTATCAAGTGAAGTTAAACTAATGATCGAAGGCGGTCAGCTGAATTGATTGAAGCTACCAATTGAATTAATTAAGGCGACGACATTTTAGTCATTATACTTAAACGATCCACTTTTCTCTTACATACAAAATATTTTCAGAAGTTTGCTAAGCATCAAATTTATTTATTTATATTTTTTTTTTGCTATAGATAAAAAATCTCCTTTCTTATATAAAGATTAAAAGTAATGAAAATTAAAGACAACTTAATCTCTTATTTAAAAAAGGGTATTTAACATGGATATTCAATTTGAATATAATTATTACATATTCATCCCAAATTGATTTTAATTGCAAAG